>CM076579.1:1397739044-1397764044 GCA_034641835.2 Pinus albicaulis | reverse complement strand
AACTAAGACTCCTAGGCCTGGAGCACATTCTGCTCTTCGTGCTCTTGCTCGATCTGGGATGAAGATTGGTCACATAGGTAAACATTTCTGTTACTGAAATATTAGTCTCAAGTATATGAAAGAGGTGATCACAAGAATATTCGAGATTCTGTCTTATATATAATTTTGTGGTCTTAACAGAGGACGTGACTCCAATTCCAATGGACAACACCGGAAGAAAACCCATAGGGCTAAAAGTATCACATTATTCAATTACGGATTTCTGCTAAGCTTATGGTCAGGCAACAAAGCATACTCAATTAAAGACAAAACCCTATTTATAGAGAGATGAAGAGACGAAAACAGGGTTTAGGGAAAAGTGATGCTCATGGAGATATGCTCATAATGAATTCACCTATATGTTTTCATCATCATATTTCTTCGGGAAATTTCTTTAAGAGGTCTCTACCAAAATTGTTCTTAGAAATCAATTGCCTCATCTGCTTTTCGGGCATGGAATCCATTAAGGACTCTGCATTCAAAAAGTTTCTCTCATGTAGTTGTTGCAGAGCTATTTCCATTTCTGCTTGCACTTATTCCAACTTAAGTGTACATTCAATCCAATCGGAGTGATGTTCATTCATTCTTCCAATTTTACAAGATAAATTGTGGGGAATCAAGTCAGGTTCCTCACTTCTCCCTCCTATCCTCACCAGGTTGGGACATAATTTCAAGCAAGACAATAAAAATTGATCCAGACCATGGTTTTTATAAGTCATGACAAGTATTGGACTAGGAGGCAAAGAATCTATCGTCAATAAGAGCTCCAACATCTTTACACCCACATAAGATTTCCCTGTTTATTCCATGGTTAGACACACATATTAATGGTTATGCACATCTACGAGCATTGCAGGCACTACCTCAGAACGATGATATTCAACCACATAACTTGAGTTCGGTGGCTGAACAGGCTCCGTATTTTGATTGTGCACTTGTAATCACCACCAATACTCTCTATGTTAGTATATTCCTTAATGAAGTATGCTCTTTATCTCCAATTTTTTTCTACTTGCATACATGTTCTGTACACTCAATTATATTTAGTATATATATTGGGTTGCCTATTTTACTATGGACGTTGAATTAAAATTTTGGATGGCATCCCTCTCTAAATAGTTTTGTATACTTTTGAGTTGTGATGTTTCCTCCAGACTGCATAAACCTAGAGATGTTTCATAAGCTCACTCAGAACAAGAGCATTCTACCATGACCAGTACAGAATTATATATTTCTTTTTATGTCATGAGATTATTTTATACAGAAACCAAACAGAGTTTTCTCCTCATGTTGTTTGCTATCACTTAAGTTCTTATTATTTACTTCTATATTCAGTGTGTGGATTATACAAGACAATCCATTTTTGCATGAAAAGCAACAAGTTTTGCCATAGTATTTGTGTGTTAAGCTGATTTCAAATCAAAATTTTTGTATTTGAGATTTACAAAAAAATTTCAATTGTGCTAATATGAAGAGTATGTCATTTAGTTTATTTATCAATAATTTTTCCATCTTCCATGCAGTCTGGCAAGAAAAAGGTCAAGGAACCTAAGGAGGATAATGTTACAGTAGGGCCTGCTGTCAGAGAAGGAGAACAACTTTTTGGCATGGCACACATTTTTGCTTCATTTAACGATACATTTGTGGTAAGATAGAAATTTGTTATTTGTTTGGGACTATAGCTTGTTTGCGATATTCTCTATAAAGACACTGGAATAATTGTCTTATTATGCAGAACATGACTGATTTTTCTGGGAAGGAAACAATGGTTCGTGTTACTGGTAAGGTTCTTGTAATCAAGCATGTTATTGTCTCCAAGAAACTTCAATTTTGAGAGTGAAAATGATTAGAGGTTAGAGCATGAGATGCTAGAGACTCAAATTTCTGAAATATTGTTATACATGGAACAAACAGGCATCATGAAGGTTAAAGCTGATAGAGATGAATCTTCACCCTATGCTGCTATGCTTGCTGCACAAGGTGTTGCACAAAGATGCAAGGTATGTGGTATATGCTGAGTGTTGGATCATTTTTATGAGTTGCATCCAACACTGTCTATTTGAGGTGCCTAAGCTGGATATGTTATTACTGGTCCCAGGAGCTGGGAATAACTGCTTTGCACATTAAGCTTCGTGCCACGAGAAGAAATAAAACTAATACTCCTGGGCCTAGAGCACAATCTACTCTTCGTGCTCTTGCTCGATCTGGGATGAAGATTGTGGGAATAACTGCTTTGCACATTACGCTTCGTGCCACGGGAAGAAATAAAACTAAGACCCCTAGGCCTGGAGCACAATATGCTCTTCGTGCTCTTGCTCGATCTGGGATGAAGATTGTGGGAATAACTGCTTTGCACATTAAGATTTGTGCCACGGGAATAAATAAAACTAAGACTCCTGGGCCTGGAGCACAATCTGCTCTTCGTGCTCTTGCTCGATCTGGGATGAAGATTGCGGGAATAACTGCTTTGCACATTAAGCTTCGTGCCACAGGAAGAAATAAAACTAAGACTCCTGGGCCTGGAGCACAATCTTCTCTTCGTGCTCTTGCTCGATCTGGGATGAAGATTGGTCGCATAGGTAAACATTTCTGTTACTAAAATATTAGTCTCAAGTATATGAAAGAGGTGATCACAAGAATAGTCGAGATTCTGTCTTATATATAATTTTGTGGTCTTAACAGAGGACGTGACTCCAATTCCAACAGAAAACACCAGAAGAAAACCTACAGGGCTAAAAGTATCACATTATTCAATTACGGATTTCTGCTAAGCTTATGGTCAAGCAACAAAGCATACTCAATTAAAGATAAAATCCTAGTTACAGAGAGATGAAGAGGCTAAAACAGGGTTTAGGACAAAGTGATGCTCATAGAGATATGCTCATAATGAATTCCCCTGTACATTTCATCATTATTTTCTGTCCATTTTCTGTTATACTGGCTTCAGCGGCAATAGAGGATGTGAATCCCTTTCACCATGGCCATACAAGCATATGGTGGAATTCATCAAAACTTCTTGCAAAGTGACTCTGCTTTTCGTCGCTCTCTTCCTAATCTGGGTCTTTGAGGGCCAAGCAGAGTGATGTTGTGAAGGCAACCGTGACTGTGAGCCTGAAAACAAGAAGAGCCAGGATTAACAATTGAGAAAAGGCGGCCCTCAAAGATTGTATTGAGGATTTCTAGGACCCCACGACCCAAATTCATCAATTTCTAGCGGAGCTGAAGCACTTCAGGCTGAACACGTTCAAGGGTCAGATGAGCAAAGTGGAAACGTGGATGAGCTCGACCCTCACCAACTAGGACTCCTGTCTCGACGATTTTCAGCCTGCGAGAGAAAGGGTTAAGGCCATGGTCACGGTTTTCAGCCTACCAGAGAAAGGGTTAAGGCCATGGTCACGCTCTGCTTGCAGAAACTGAGTAAATTAATCAGTAATGTCTTTGTCAACAAATTCACAATCACAGGATAAGAAAATGAGCTCGATGAATTAATCAATAATGTCGTTGCCCTTGTCAACAAATTCTTAGCCACCAAAGAAGAAAATGAGCTCGATGTATGAGAGCAGAAACTCTCACTCAGTTCTGGTGTTCGTTAATATATATTTTCCTCTATAACTGTAACTGTAATTGATTAAAAATAAAGTGTCTAATCTTAAAGTAGGGATTATTTGAATTGTCTAACATTAAAATCAAGAGTGCATAGTAAGACACGTAGCAATTTAGGAAAATTGTTTTCAAATAAATACACTTTACAGCGTAATAATAAACTTTTTATTTATTATATATTATTAATTTTTAAAATATTCAAAAACATTAATAAATAAATAAATATTATTAATTTTTGAAACATTTAAAAACATTAATAAATACATTGAATTTTTTATCTGATAAATATTCAATTTATTTAAAAAGGAATCTTTGAATAAGGAACCAAACACGGCAGTGGAAACAAAAATGTGACCCATCGACAACGACTGGTGGATGCCGTGTGGTACGGGTTGTAACAGAGATGGAACACATACCATTTATATATGTGTGTGTTAGAGAATATATGTTATTAATTTTTGAAAGATTTAACAATATTAATAAATATTAAAAATTGGAGAGAGCCATTGAACACAGGAATAACACACAATAATAATTTCTATATATCATCATCAAATGAATATATTACAATTTTTATAGTGCTGCTGAGATCCAACTGATTCCACTCTTGGAGGGATTAGTTGAGAGAATCTCTCAACATCCTCCAACACACCAAACAAATCCCTAATCTGTAGTATGCATATTAAATGAGGCATTATCTCAAACACCCCCCTTTAATGCCTACATTACAGAAATGAAAAACATTTGTCTGCCCTGGTCTTCATTAACATTTGTACCCACTCTGAGATCTCATAGACAACGCTATTTTCTCCACCATTTTCGAGCTACCATTCAACCCATTTAAAATACATTTGTTTCTGACCAGCAATACTGAATTTGTAAGATCAAAGATTCTTGACACCCCTGAAGAAGAGTCTCGACACTGAACTACCCTATGGAAATATTTCCATCTGTGAAATAACCCCGAAGAATAAATTTCAATAGTCTATAGGAAAATATTCTGGATACAGAATATGATCAGTGATTAATCCTACAAAGTGACCTTTACACACAAGGATCTCATTGTATAACCTGTAACCGATGCTCTTGAAGCCCCGAGAAACGACAAGACCCATCAGCATGTAACAAATTCACACAATCAAATTAGCCAATTGTTCTCTCGGCACCGAAGAACGTCGAGAACAACTAATTTAAATTATGCAAACCTATTCAATAATTGGTTCTGCACTACACCTTAAAACAATATAAAAATAATAAATTTGACATATTCAACTCCACACAACAAAACCTGCAATAGCACAGATATTAAACGGCAGCCTCTCTTTTTCTCACGCTAATATCATGTTGCCAACTCATCTCTGAAAATAGATCAGACTCTTAACTATCTGTTACACCTTCCCAACTTTAAAGGCGGAAAATCAAGAGCACCCATAGGATCACGTCCACCTCATGGGCCGCCCACTGCCGTATCACCGACTGAGGCTTGGTCCTGCTGTTCGAACCCAGCACCAAGGCTAAACCATGTCTGTGATTATTCGTTGAAAGACCCGGACCCTTTGCTAGGTGCTTCCAGAATATACAATTTTTTTATCGTTAACGTGGGTATACGGCCTCTGCCTTGCTGTGGTTATGCAACCAGCCAACAATATCGATCTGCATGTGTCCATGAATTGGGCTCGACCGACATCCTGAATTTAGATCAATGGATTTACCCTGAATTTCTCAGTTGCTATTGATTATAGCAAAATGCAGGGTTTGTTTCCTCTTATATACCAATACAAGCGAGTCAAGTCCAAGAGTCCGGCAGTAACTAGGAATCACGGCAGCTTGTTGCCACCACATGTCGGTGTCATGGAACAGTGCGTGAGGCGCCGTCCACGGCATGGCAGATGACACAGTAATTTTGATACTTGATAAATTTTCGATTATCGGATCGCAGGATGATAATGCTCAATATCACACACCACTCGCCTGGAATCTATAACAAGCTAAGCAGAATATTCGTAGTTAATATGGGCCCAATTACAATGCAGTGCTTTCAAGACCGCTTTCCGCAGTCCAGTGCTGGCCACCCCATCCGATGAGTCGAGCATCGTCTGCCCTCTGCAGCGCTAAAGTATCTACACAACCAGGTGAGGCTGAGAAAAGAGAGCAAAACAGAGATAATGATTACTCGATCGTAGTCAATGGATCATAATCTCTCTCAAAAAAAAAAAAATCCACTGAACTATCTACTCTCCTACAGTAGTATTTTGAGAATCATTGCTCTCCCATCTTCCTGGCCATCCCGTGAGGGATTTAAGCCAGTAGTGGCTCCGATAGCATATTAGAAATTGGAGAGAGCCATTGAACACAGGAATAACACACAATTATTATTTCTATATATCATCATCAAATGAATATATTACAATTTTTATAGTGCTGCTGAGATCCAACTGATTCCACTCTTGGAGGGAGTAGTTGAGAGAATCTCTCAACATCCTCCAACACACCAAACCAATCCCTAATCTGTAGTATGCATATTAAATGAGGCATTATCTCAAACAATAAATATAATAAATATTATGTTAATTAAATTTATTTAAACAAAAACTTGAATAAGAAACTAAATGTATATAAAATTTTTGAGTGATAATCATATTTAAATATATTTTATTACTAAAATATTTTATATATATTTTATGAATTACAAAAGTTAAATTCCTAATAAAAACAAATTCAAGTAAAAAAATATATGTTATTAAATTTTGAAAGATTCAATAACATTAATATATAATAAATGTTTTATCATATATATTAATTAGATTTATTTTAAAAAAATCTGAACGAAACCCATCAACCATAATGGTAGGTGGATGCCATCCAGCAGTAATACAAACTTAAAAACAAAAAATATCTCTGTTTTTTTAATGTATGTTAGATATATAGATAAATATAAACTATTTGCATTAATATATAAAGGGATTAAATTTATTTTTATTTTTAAAAGAGGTTTGTATTATTTAGGGTTTGGTATATCTCGAGTTGAGTTAAGATAGATATAATGGATATATGTTGATTTAATTATTAATGATAAAATTTTGATTAGAAATTGACTTAGATAAATGTCACATCATAATGATTTGGTTCACAATGATTTAGATAGATGTCACATTATAATGATTTGGTGGATGTTTCGAACCATCTAATGTGATTCATCGTCAAGAGTAATCGATCTCAATGAATAAATAATGTGGATGCATTATTGCCCGGTGATAGCCAATGAAAACTAGCAATTATTAGTTAGTTAGTTAGTTAAAAAAATAATAAATAAACAATTATCTAATAAGAATATTTAAAAATGAAAGTTCATAAGTAAATTTTTTATTAATTATTATTTTATTTTAAAAAGAGTTTTAAAGTATTTGTTATTTTAAATACCAAAATAATATAAAATATATTATAATTAAATAAAATAGAAACCAAACACAAAGAAAAATATATATACTAAAGAAGAAAAACGAAAATAAGGGTTAGAGAATATATTAACAAAATGAAAAAAAAAAGTATTAATAATCCAAAAAGGAAAAAATAAATCTAATCAAAACTAATTATAAAAGGTTAAATTATATAAAAATACGAAAAAAGAACAAGAACAAAGAAAAATTATACTTAAAAAAAAAGAGAGTAAAGGAACAATAAATAAAAACAAGGAAAGGAGGAACTAAAATCACAAAAAAAAATCAACCAAAACCACATGCTACCAGAGATAAAACTATAAATGACTATAAATTAAGCTTACCAATTATTCACTATTTGACTAATTGGTTTAATTTTCTTTTTACATTGTTATAAAAAAATTCAAAATTTTTAATAACTTTTCAATTTTAAACTTTTTTTTGGCTTACTTTCTTTCAAATTCAAGCATTGTTGATTTAATTCTCTCTGGTACTCTTAATTATTATTATTTTCTTCAATTTTTTTTAGTTATCATCTTCCTTTTTTCTTAATTAATCATCTTTTTAAATATATGATTGACCCTTGCTTTTAACTCTAAATTATATTTCTCAACATAGTCATCATTTCCTTTTAATTATTATTTTTTTAATTATTTATTTATTTAGTTAAATATGTTGATTTAACCCTTTCATTTAACAACTAATTATTCCATTTTAATTTATTTTCACTAATTTATAAAGTTTGGGGTTGTAGTGTATCTATAAAGTCTCGGAGAAAGATTAAGATGATTAAAAAACAATTCATCACCTTCAACTTAAAGATCAAGGGAAATACTTCCTATCCTATCATCTTGATCGAAGATGGCATGTCCCCCATTGAAAGGACAACTATGCTTAGATCTTTGATGTATAAGAAAAAACTTTACAACATGGAATCCACTTGAGGCTCTCAAAAATTGCTTCTAACTTTAGTCAAAACCCCCACCTTCGCCTCAAAGCCCGGGTGGCATAAGGATGCCAAGTCTTGGCTCAACCATTGGGGGATTAAGGAGGAGATCATCATGAGAAGCAAAGATAGTGTCAAAGATAATATTACCTCCAATTTTAAGAACAAGTTGTGGGATGATAAGGCACTGGAGGGTAAAAGGAAGCTAAGATACTAAAATGAGGTAATCAACTTCACCCTTGATAACCAGAATTATCTCTCTATGTTGACCAACACTAAAAAAAATGAACATCGCTAGAAAAAGAACTAATTCTTATAGCTTCGAAGTGAAACCAAGTTGTGGTCTACTCCCAAGACTCCCTGGGATGATAGAATCTGTTAGATTTGCCATATTAAGAAGGTGGAAGATGAAAACCACTTTATTTTAGACTACCCCACTCTTACTCACATCTGCTCACAATTCACTAACATTTGTCACACTACTAATCTTTTGGACGTATTAAACCATCCCAACTATAGCGATCTTAGAGCGCTTCTTTCTGTTCTTTTTTATTACAAAAACAAGATTTTGGAGAATCACAATTAGATTATTTTTCTTTTCTTGAGGTCTGATAAATCGCATTGGTCTTAGTGGACGTTAATCATCATCATCATCATTATTTAACCACTATATTAATATTTTAATATTATTTTCTAATGACCATATTATTATTTAAATATTATTTGTTTCCTTCTATAATTCTCTCAGGTAAACTTAATTATTATTATTTTCTTCAATTTTCTTTTAGTTCTCATCTTCTCCTTTTCTTAATTAATCATATTTTTAAATATATGGGATTGATTCTTGCTTTTAACTCCAAATTATATTTCTCAGCATAGTCATCAACCTAAAGAAGCTTTGGAAGAAAGGGTGTGCACTTTTTGCACTTATGGGGCACTGGAATTAGAAAAGAATTTCATTTTGGAATGTGATGCTTTCAGAGATATCGGGGACAATTAGTGCAGTATGTTAGCATCAATTCCGTGGCATTGTCTTCTCAGTGAGGGAACTGATAGAAGGTTGGGTCAGCTCATCATCAATTTGAGTAACAAAATGGTTGAATCACAGAAAACAATAAAAAAAAAAACAAGGAGGTTGGTAGTCCGATAGACTACTTTAGTCTAGTGGACGTTAAAAAATCATTAATTTATTCATTTATAAAAGAATTCACAGCTCTTTCTTAGGTCCGTGAAGATGGGTGGAGTGTGTGGAATGTCCTCCCGAAAGGTTGGACAAGATTAGTGCCACTTTTTGGACTTTCAGGTATCTCATAGAAAAAATTGAGGTGAAATCTTGTATTCTCTTATTTAAATTGATTTTTTGATTGTATATATGAATTGAACACCCTGAAAAACCCTAGAGCACTTTGATTGTGCAGGGATTACTATCAAGATTAAGATTTCAATAAATTCCTGCTAGATTTTATAGAAATTACACCCAAAAAAATCTACCAAAAAAACCTTCCAAAAAATATCTCAAAAACAACTAGATTCCTCAACCTGCCTTGCTTTATTTAACCGCCTCTCCCCATCGTTATCCACATTCAAAAAAAATTATATGTCGGCACTAGCGTGCACAGAGACGTCATTGAGCGATTGGAGTGGCGTGGACTGAGCCAGGGGTCACAAGCGTTTTTGTTAACTACTATGTTCCGCAACTACTTTAAATTACGCGATTCTTTCGAGATTCTATCAAATATTTTCTTGTTTCCTATACGCAGGCCATCTTGTTTTCAGTGAGCCTTGTGTTTCAATGCTTTGGCATCTGTGAAATTCTCAGAAAGCTTAGAGCGTCTCTTAGTCTACAGGTATGGCGTCTTAGCTTTTCTCCACATTTTAGTTTGCAAGTTGTTAATGGCGGCTTATTTTAGTATATGATGACTTTTGGTCATTAAGTATGGCGGTTTATTTAAGTATATGATGACTTTTAGTTGTTATATATGGTAATGTCTGGGGTTTTGTATGTTTGTGATTTTGGGCTTGATGTGGTGTACAAATTTTCCTTTCTCAGAATTTCGATTGCGTTACCTAAGTAATCCGTAGAGAGCACTCGGTTCGACATTAAATCATTGGGTTTGTAAAATATATATCTATGTCGTGTTGTTTATTTTTTCAACATGAAAAATCTTCTTCTGGTTTATATTTCAAAAACTAAAATGGTTTATCTCGATCGTCTCTTTCATGTAGCTCTTTTCTTATGCGTTTCACTCTACCACGAGGCTTTTTTATTTTTCATGTGGCACTTTGTTGTTCAGTAATCAAATGGTAGTTGTTGATTTACAGATCTGCATTAGAGATTTAAATGGTAGTTGTTGATTTACAGATCTGCATTAGAGATTTAGATACCTTGCAGGTAATGAGAAAGCCAACATCATGAGTTTTTGTTTTCATGTGCCACTGTTAAAAAAAATTCACGGGCTTTCGCTTTTATGTGCCACCGTGAAATAAGTTGTGTTTTAAATTTAAATTCTGTGTAATTTTTATGGTTTTTTATGGGGAAGGCAACAGCTGTATTATAGATAAATTTGATGCGAAAGGTGAATACTATGTTGTTGTTAAATATGATGATGATTTTGAGATGACTACAATGAAGATATTAGGTAATTAGTTGACTCTTACTTTTTCTTTTTTCTTTTTTTTGGGTTAATTTTGCAGTGTCTTAGCATTTTTTATCAATTAAAAAATTAGATTGTTATACATATATCGATGCATTTAGTGGCTTCAATATGTTCGAAGAAAACCACGTTTGTTGGCCACCGCAGTGAATTAAAAGCCAACTAGTATTGAAATTGTTTTTTCCTTCTACTTGCCACTATATCTACTATACTATGTCCATAAAAGTTAAAGTTTAGCCATTGGCTATAAATAGTTGCCTTAAAAAACATAAACAAAAAATAAAAGACTGAAGAGATCTACTCTCACCCATCAGAAGAGTCAATAGGAGCCGGGTCTTTTGTAGTAGACCCTGGCATCTCTACTTGCTGCATTGCTTGGAGTTGTTTTTCAATTCTTCCTATTATTGCCGTGGCATGGCACTGGGAACTCACAATCTTTCAGATATCCTGTTTAATTTGTTGTAACTCTAAGATCACTGTTGTGTTTCCTTCTGTTTCCTGCATGCTAGTCATGGCCTTCACCAAGACACACTTGAACTTCCAATAGGTGTTGGCTGATTGGTGGAAAAGGGATAACCTTCCTCTTGTATTTCTGGGGTCGTAGAGGAGTCCATGATGGCCTCCTGTTGTTTGATATCTTCATCGTCATGATTACTCTCTCTTTCACATCTATGGATGGTGTTACGGATTTGAGTTGGATTTCCAGCTTCATAAAGATCGAAGATGTTTTCCATTATTTCTTTATTGGTTTTCCTTCCTCGTTTACTAGGTCCTTCATTCTGAATTTTTTCTTTTTGTTTCCTTTTCCTCGTTCCCTTGCGTTTCCCATATTGACCTTTTTCCATTATTTTGGACTGACGGACTGACTTCAACTGGTGTTCAGTGAGCGGGCATGTATAAGTCAACATAACATCAATAATAGTTTGTGGGTGAATTTTGGTGGGACTCACACCACCTTGACATACGGGTGGATCCTCATACGTCGACGAGCAACCTGCTTCTTTCATGGTAATAATATATAAACAGAGACATTTAGAATATTTTTACAACAGCTGGAATTAGCCTTGCTACTGGGATTTTTTGTAGAAATATAACATATGCATTATATATCCAAATTCCCCTGATCTAACAATATTCAACTTCTCGCTAAATACATAATTCTTCCACTGTTAATATTTTGCGGAAATTATAAACTCAATTGCAAACACATGAAGCAATAAAAACAATCGCACATAACACAGTTGTTTAACGGAAAATCCTGAAGCTAAAAACCCCAACTATCATATATTATGTATCATGGAGATCATGTAACAATCTCATACAATGCTTAGTACATCAAGCTCTCAGTACAATCAATCGTCACACACTAACATGAAGAAATATGCAAATCCATGCACTGATTTCTTGCCACTTGATAGCCTGCCTCCACCGCGCAATCCCTGCTGAAGAAGACCTCTGAATGAATTCCAATTGGCCTTTCCTTGGCTGCACAATCCTCATTGGAAACTCCAATGTGTGTTTGATGCAATCAATGCATCACTATAGTCACAACAGACAGTCCATCTCACCCTTTTACCTATCTCTCCACTGGGTCTCCACTAGAATTGACATGCACTGTAGTTAACTGTTGTATTTTTTCAGTTGATTAGTGAGTTATTATTTGTGAATTAATTAACTAATTAATTAACTCCACTCTCACTAATGTATCATTCAGTTAGACTAGATACAACTAGCTCAACTAAGTTTAACTCCAATAACTGAATTAAACTGAATAACAACTCCATGAACTACTCTTCCAACTCTGTCATAACTTTTCCACTTTAGTTCTAACTGAGTCCTCCATGCATGAACTCACTATATGTGAAGATCTAATATAATCAATCCTTGAAAGATAATTTATTCAAAAGCAATACATCCTACAACTCTAATTCAACTTGTTCAAAGTAGAGGAAAAATATTGAGATGGTTCTTGACTCAAGAAGTCCACCTTTGCCTCAACTATCACTTAATGAATCAGAGATTAAAATCAAGAACTTAAGATGGATAAATTGTTAATGAAAGAAGCTCTTAACTTAAGAGACGCATAAAGTATTTCATCATAATTTATTCATCTCAATACTCAAAATCACAATAAGAAATTACTTGCATGCAAACCAAAGAAACTAGTTGTAATTCATCATTTTAGTAGAAGGGATGTTCAACTTGAACACCTGTTTTTCCAACTTGATAAAGTGATGAATAAGCTATGAACTAATGAAATCAATCATTATGCATGAACCATTAAGCAATCTGAAATAAAGCTTTGAAAAACCAGTTCTACAATCATCAAATTACAAGGAAATAAAACTAGTTAACAAGAAAGTGTACTTAGCTTGGAATGGAGGCCCTTCCACCCTTGCCTTGCACACTTGATAAATGATCTCAGAAGCTTAACTTCAGTTACACATTCATAGCATTGAACAGCATAATAATAACAACACAAGTCTTCAAATTAACTCCTCAATCCAAAGTTGTCACAATATAAAAGTATAATAAGTCAATAATACATAAGCCATCAAAGCTTTGGCTTTAAATAAGAAGTCTCATGAAACAAACTGATCTATTTTCACTCAAACAAACCCATCTACTCTCATCCACCTATCTAAGTCGAATTCATTATTCTTATCCCAAGAAATATGGCCAATCCCATAAAATCTCAAAACTGCCCTATTTCTATGGGATTTCTGAATGACTAGTCATGATTGACTAGCACCAAAAGGGCCTAATAAAGCTTGTTCTGTTCGAACTAAACATAGGTGGCTTAATCCTAGTTGCCAAGCTGTCCATCCATGCATTCAATTCGTGCCCAAGTGTCGTGCAACCATATCAACCATAGAGCTATTACGGGAATTTCTGAATCTGCCAATTTTGTACTAAAAACCAAACTTTCATAAAAACTTTAGAAATTGAAAAATTAAAATTAAATACCTGAATAGATATCAAATATATATCAAAATGGAATAAATGAATGGAAAATGGATGGGAAATAGATGGATTAGTAAGTTTCTTTGAGCAAAATAAGACCAAAACTAAGGCCCAACATCTCTCCCTTGCTTATCATCAAGCATGTCCCCATGCTTGCCTATTCCTCTTTGACCTTCTTTTTTCTGTAGTAGATGTTGTACCTGTAGATGCTTCCTGTTGTGCTGCCCTGGCCAAACAATCCAAACCTGTGTCATGTCTTTCCTTGAACAAAGCTGCTTTGACCTTCTGTTTTTCATACTTGGCCTGCCACATATTCTTTTCCTTTAACCACTTAAATGCTTGTTTAGAAAGTAGATCATTTTTCCTTTTCAATCTCCCCAATTCTTCTTTCAATTTTTCATTTGCCTTGACCAATTTAGCATTATCTTTCTTATTTGCTTTGTTTTCCTCTTTTAATTGTTTCTCCACAATTTTGCTAATTTCTAATTGGTCAGTTAAGTCCCTGATTCTTCCATCATTGATTTCTTTTTCAAAATCTTGTGTTGTTTTCATTAATGATGCTGCTGCTTCATCATCATATGAAGAATCCCTCTCAAATTCTTCTTGTGCAATGTCATTTTCTTCTTGTGGTCTTGGGAAATATGTTTCTTCTTCCTTGTCTAAGTTAATGGGACTTTTATTTGTAAATCTTTTGGGAATAGACATAACAGATATTTCATTTTCCATGGCCATGTTACTCTGCTGTTTAGCTCTTGTTCTAGGATACAAGGGTGAGTTCATCAATCCTCTACTTTCCTGCTCTGTTTTATCCTGTACCTCTTTAATCTGTTCAGTAAAATGATTTTTAATCATGAATTCTCTCCACACTATGCCCCGTGATCTCACCTGATACTCAACTAGGATTTTGATCAATCCTTGATGATACATCTGTCCTGCTTTAGGCCTGCGTTCATGTTTTTCTGTTTCAATCATTCTCAAGAGGCTCTTATATAGGAAGTAAGGAAAATTAATCCTATCTTCTCCCTTAATATGCTGTAGAAGTTTAACATGATACAAATGGGCAACACTATATCCTCGATCACAAGTCAAGAACTTTTGGATGATCAAGACCAATTCTCCCCATGGTTCATTAAACCACTCCCTGGGTATCCCTTTTGTCCTATCAAATGTCCCCTTCCAGTTTTTCTCAAGGAAGAAAGTCCATGCTTTCTCCTTGAAGTGTAGGCCTTTGTAATACTTCTCCCCTATCATTGGCAAATCTAAGGCTTTGGACAAGTATTCTTGGGTTACCGGGACAATGATTTCTCCTACTCGAGTCTGGTCTTGACTGAAATTATTTATAAAGTCTTTGGTTATCTCCTCATAATGGCCATTAAATTTCTGTAAGAAGCCTATCATCCCTGCCTGATAAATTTTTTCTATAGTCTCTTTTCCCCAGCTTTCTATCTGAAATTTTGGCTCTACTCTGTTTGTCATTGTTTCTGTAAACCAATCAATGTAGGCCTCTGCTGTTACTAACTTCATTTTAATAAAAATTTATGACTATCGTTTTTTTAAAATGAAATTCAGGAAGCAAAGAAGTTTACCTTCCTCCTCTGACTCAACTCAACTCTGTCCTCTTTTATCCTCTGTTATATTCCCTTGCAAAAGCACTGTTTGAATCCCCTGTTTAATGCAAAAAACACCTGTATACTTCTGTTAATATACTGGTCTCTGTTTTTTTAATTAAATACACAAGCAGCAATAACCATGTTTACTCATCGCCAAAAAAACATGATTTACTGTGTATATAAAACAAAAAAACTAAAGAGTGCTCTCGGCCTCATCATCAAGTCAAAATTTCCAAAATGTTTTCGGCCTAAGCAAAGACATTTGCAAAAATTTCTGCTTGCAGACTCATCATAAAAACCATAAAAATGCAAAAAGGCTCTCGGCCTCATCCAAATATAAATACGGCTTCAACAACCCGACTCCCTTTGGCAACCAACAGTTCACTTGACTATCCGACATTCGATCCCCTGTTTTGGTTAAAACAAAAACAAAAATACAGTGGCAGCAAGTGTTTATGGCGTTTTCAATTTTCATGTTAATTGTTTGTTAGAATGTTAATGCGCACAATTCACTCAACAGAACAAGGTTCAGTGTGCATTTAGTCAACAACTACCGCCATGCCATAACAACTCTGTTCTTGACTTCAACACAGCATTCCGTTAAAACTCCTAACGTGTTATCCATGCAATGAGTTTTCATTAAAATGCTGCGCATCAAAATCTTATCAACATATCCGTAAATGCTGTCAACTGGAGATAATCACGGATTTGTAGCGTTACCTGACTGTCAATGAGCGCGTGGAGTGTAACCGGGCGCTCCAAATCCCTATTATTTCGGTCAATTAAACTGGTGGCAAGGAAAACGATTTAATGGTTAATGACAAGCAATATCCCACAGTCGCCGAGCGTAAATAAACTTCACTGTTACCTGACTTAATCCCGAAAATCTGCTATCTCTGAACGTTGAACCCGGAACGATTTCCCTTCTTAAATCCGCTTTCTTGCTTCACCGGGATGATTTTCACTATTTTGCTGCTCCAAACGCCTTCTCGCTTCCCCGGAATGATGTTTGCAGCTTCAAAATACCTTCTTTATGAGCTCTGGCAATGAAGACTGAGGTCTAAACGGTCATGAATTGACCGAGTTCATGGGTGTACTGTGCCTATTGGTGTTATGATGCGTAGTTGGTATGGCCGTCCTCTTTGACCAGTCACCCAACTGTGTCATGAGGATGCCAGATCATTGTTTTATTTTGAATATTATTTCCACCGCCGTGTGCTATGTTGAATGATATGCACGTATGATCACCACCGTCGTGTGCTATGTTTGAATGATATGCACGTATTGTCACCACCGTCGTGTGCTTATACGTGCAATGATATTCCAGCATTGTATATGCAATTATCATTTCACCATGCCCTGCCAGATCATAACAATTATGCAACCCTGCCAGATCATAACAATCGTGCCATATAGTTTTTACATAGCCGTCCTCCATTTTATATGCGCCCTTTCCTACCATATACCTTCGCTTATCCTTATGCCATATGCGCGTTGGTTTCATATACCATATGTATTAACCTTATATCCTTTGCGTTGGATTTTATATAAATGGCTTTAACGCATTCCTTATTTGAACTATGGTATATAGTTTAATATAGCGCATTATTTGCTTTGCCTTATATGCACACCTTTATGATTTTAAAATGACCATCTTAGGTCATGTTTAAAATCATCACCATACTAATGCTTGAATTGTATGTGCAGGTGGAAAAAGTTGTCCTAGCTTGGTCTTTTGCTTCTAAAGAAAAATACTTAGGATTATAGGGAATATGTATAGGAAATGTGTATGAATGAAATGGAATATGTATAGGGGTAATAGGAATATCCATATGTATAAGGAATAATGAATATCCTCAGGTACTAACTTCAGCTTAACAAAAACTAAAAATTTCTAAGAAAAATTTGAATTTCAAGCACAAAATGACTATACATATACTCCCCTGGATGATGTCTGTACAGGTGGAATGAAATCAATTGATCAGATGTTGTAGATGGATCAAAAAGTAAACTTTATTACTGCTCCTTGTTCTTCATGCTCTGGTTCTTGAATTGAAAAGTCAGGTCCCTTTGTAATGATTCTTTGTTTCAGGTCCCTCTGCACTGCTTACATAATATGCACATGTTGTTTTGACATTGGCAAGTCTTTCAGGTCCCTCTGTAATGATTTCTTATTTCAGGTCCCTCTGTTGACAATACAAGTTCCTTCTATACTTCAGCTTTCCAGCTAAAGATCTAATACAAGTCTCTCCCTTGTTTAAGATATGAATTGTCCTCAAGTCAGTTGTTGGAGAGTACCTGTATTGAAATTATGTGAGAACAGTAGAACAAGAAAAAGGAATTCATAGAGTCCAAGTTGCCCTGGTTTTCCTCTATGAATTCGTGTTTGCTTAGTGCCAGTTGCCTGGTTTTCACTAGCAAACAAATTATTATTATTATTTTTTTTTTTATGTTTTTCTTTTTATGTTTTATTATTATTATTATTATTATTATTTTTTTAATGTTTTTTTTTTTTATTCAACTACAGGACTGGAAGATGGCTGAGCCTGGTGTGCCATGACTTCCAGTTCTGTATCTTCTGTCAGTTGTTTCATAAATGCTTCTTTACTGATAGGCCTATTATAAACTTTGAGCCTATGTCCATTCACTATAAAGGAGGTGGAGTCCTGGTCGATTGTTTTGATCTTGACTGCTCCATTGTCGAAGATTTCATCAATTTCATATGGGCCTAGCCAGTGTGTTGTGAACTTTGCTTTGAAGTCTTTGAACTTGGAGTCAAAAAGTAATGCCCAATCTCCCTTGCGAAATGTCTTTGTTTTGATATATCTGTCGTGCCACTTCATTCTTTGTTGTTGCACCAATGTAGTATGTTCTATGTCTTGTTGACGATGCTCATCCAACTGATTCAGTTCCATGATCCGCTGCTGTTGTGCTTCTGTCAGGTCTAGTCCTAGTTCAGCTGCTATTCTGTATGTTTGTATTTGAAACTCTATAGGCAATAAGGCCTCTTTTCCATATACTAACTGGTATGGACTAAAACCAGTTGTCTTCTTCCATGTGATTCTATAGGCCCATAGTGCATCTTGTAATTTTTCAGACCAATCTTTTCTGTTCAGCTGTACTGTTTTTGTCATGATATTTTCTAGGACTTTATTTGTTGATTCAACCTGTCCATTTTCTTGAGGATGATATGGTGTAGATTTCCTATGTTTGATCTTGTATTTCTCTGTTAGATCTCGTACCAGCTTTGATGTAAATTGTGTTCCTTGATCTGTTACAATTTGTCTAGGTACTCCATATCTGACAAAGATTTCTTCAAAAAGAAAGGTGACCACTGTATATTCTGTTGCTCTGTTCACTGCTTTAGCCTCTGCCCACTTGGTTACATAATATGTACATACTAAGATGTACTTCTTTCCATTTGATGGTGGATTGATGGGTCCAACAAAGTCAAGTGCCCATTGCTCAAATGGTTCTATGAGGACCTGTGGCTTCAGCGGCATCTCATCTCTTGTGATTGGTCTCCCTATTCTCTGGCAACTGTCACATTGCTTGACATATTTCTTAGAGTCTTTGAAGATGGATGGCCAGTAGTAGCCCAGTTGCAGCACCTTATATGATGTTCGTTTATCTGCAAAATGGCCACCACATGGTTCATCGTGACATGCCCTTAGAATATCTAATATTTCATCTTCTCGCACACATTTTCTAATTATCAAATCTGAACCAGTATAAAATAAATCACCATTTACCCAACTATACCTAGAACTTTCTCTAACAATTTTGTGTCTTTGCTTTTTAGTGAATTGGGTTGGAAACTTTCCAGAAGATAAATAGTTTTCAATGTCTTCAAACCATGGTGTTCTTACTGTGATGGCAAACATGTGTTCATCGGGAAAGTTATCTGCAACCGGATTTGGATCATTGGGTGCATGTATGCGGGAAAGAAAGTCAGCCACTTGATTTTCCTTGCCTGGCCGGTCTTGTATTGTGATATTAAATTCTTGCAACAACAGTAACCATCTTGTTATTCTTCCATTGGTTATGGGTTTATTCATCAAGTATTTGATTGCTGAATGATCTGTATGAATGAAAACTTGATATCCTGTTATATAGTGTCTGAATTTTTTTACTGCATGTATAACGGCTAACATTTATTTCTCTCTGACTGTGTAGTTCAATTCTGCAGGTGTTAGATTCTTGCTTATAAAATATATTGCATAATTGAACAAGTTCTCTTTCTGTCCAAGAGAGGCACCTATCGCAGTATCAGATGCATCAGTTGATATATGAAATGGCAAAGACCATTTTGGCCCACGGAGAATGGGTGCAACTGATAATTTCTCTTTCAGATTTTGAAATGCATTTTGACAGTCATTTGTCCAGTGAAATTCAATATCTTTTGCTAATAGTTTAAACAGAGGTTGGGCTATTTTACTGAAGTTTTCAATGAATCGTCTATAATAGCCTGCATAGCCTAAAAAACTTCTTACCTCTTTTTGTGTTGTAGGAGGCATTAAGTTTACTAGGACTTGGATTTTTGCTGGATCCACTTTAATTCCTGAAGCAAAAATATGGTGTCCCAGAACTATTCCTTCTGTCAACATTATATAGCATTTCTCATTGCTTAATGACAAATTTGTTTCAATGCATCGTTTCAAAACTTTCTCAAGATTATTTAGGCAATCATTATATGTGTTTCCATAAACTGTAAAGTCATCCATATAAACCTCTACACATTCATGAATTAGATCAGCAAAGATTGCAAGTACTGCTCGTTGAAAAGTTGCAGGTGCATTACATAAACCAAATGGCAAAACATTATATGCATAGGTTCCCCATGGGCAAGTGAATGTTGTCTTGTCTTGGTCTTCTGTTGCTATTCTAATCTGGTTGTATCCGCTAAACCCATCCAAGAAAGAGAAGAATTTCTTTCCAGCCAATGAGTCTAACACTTGATCAATAAATGGTAGAGGAAAATGATCCTTTAGTGTAGCTTTGTTTAGTTCTCGATAATCCACACATACCCTCCACTTTCCATTTTTCTTTGGAACAATAACCAGTGGAGAAACCCATTGACTATCTGAAATAGGATAGATGAATCCAACATTTAACAATTTTTGCAGTTCATCTTTCACTATTTCTTTCATCATGGGATTCATTCGTCTTTGAGGTTGTCTTACAGGTTTGATTTGATCATCTGTATAGATGTGGTGGACACATGTGTTAGGATGGATTCCTTGCATGTCAGTATAATCCCAGGCAAAAGCTTTTGAATATTTCTATAATAATGCAATTACCTCTTGCTCTTGTGCTGATTGCAACTCATTTCCAATGTTTAAATGTTTTCCAGGACTTACCTCAATTGTTTTTATTGTTGGATTGGAGATTGTGTTTACAGGAAAGATGTCTATAAAAGAATTCCGCAAAGTTTGAATAGTACAGGTTTCCTGAAAACATTGATTCAAAAGGTTATTTGCAGCTTCATACTGGACTTCTCTAAGCTGCTCTGAAATACTTGGTTCTGAAATGAAAAGATCCATTAAGTCTTCATTCTCTTCTTCTTCTCTTAAATCAAAGAATTGATTTATACTTAAAACTGATTTAGTTTGTTGTTTTTCTTGAGCTTCAAGCACTGATTCTAAAGAAGTTGATTGTGCAGGTGAATAAAGAGCAATGTGTTTCTTTTCATCTCCATGTGAAATAATCATGCTTCCTGATCTGCATCCTATGAAGGCATCAGCGGTAGCTAACCATGGTCTGCCTAAGATTAGAGAATGTCCTCCCAAATTTGTTTTTGGTTGCAGAATAAGGAAGTCAACAGGATACTCCCATGAATCCAAAGAGACTATAATATCTTCCAATATTCCTTCAGGAACAACTTTAGATCTGTCTGCTAATTCTAAGATTGTAGAGGTTGATCTAATGTTGTTCAAATGCAAAGTTTTCATTGTCTCCATTGTCATTACATTTATAGCTGCTCCCAAGTCTATTAATGTGTTTGGACTGAGAAATTATTTATTGATATAGTAACCATAGGGATACCAGGATCAATATATTTTTCTACTATGGTTTGTGTAGACATGAGGCTTGCTAGTTTACCAATGACTTGGATTGTAGTAGGATCCTTCTTCTTTTTTTGTGATTTCTTAATGCACAATTCCTTTATTGTTTTAGCATATATTGGTATTTCTTTAATTGCCTTCAACAAAGGAATTTTTACATAAGCATTTTTTAACTCATCTAAAATATCAAATTCGGGAAGGGTTATTTCTTTTTGTTGTTCCACTAACCTTTCAGGATAAGGTGGTGTTTGTGTTGTAATATTTGTTCCTTTCTGAATTTGTATCTTAGTTTGTGATGTTTCAGGTGATTCTCCTTGTTCAGTTGGTTCTTCTATGATTGGAGGAGAATCCTTTTTAAGCACTTTTCCAGACCTTAGATGGACTTCATTAAGAGGAAGAATTGAATATGTGGGAAAACATGTTGCTTCCTCTACAGTGTATGTAGCTTTTTCCACCTTATTATTCGGATTTGCAATTGGTTGGGCTGGTAATTGAGTTGGTCTGGGTTGATTTGTGGGTAGCTGTAACTGTTGTGGTTGGGTCAACAACGGTGGAGGATTCTGCTGTGGAGATGGGATGGATTGTGGATATGCAGAATGTTGTTGTTGAAATGGTATGGATTGTGGATATTGTGGATATGTAAATGGCTGTTGGTATTGTTGCTGGTATTGTTGTTGATACTGTTGAGGTGGTTGGTTTCCATAACCATATCCTCTCCAACCTTGTGCAGGTTGTTGTGGATATTGTTGTGGAGGCCAAGCTTTCCATGGCATTGGAGGGGTCCAAGGATTTTGAGGTGGATAGAGGTAATTTTGTTGAGGGAATTGTTGCTGATTTTGTTGAGGCATCCTAGGTTGCCATGGTCTTCGTGGTGCTACATAATAAAAACCTTCCATTCCTGGCACTTCTTCCATTGAATTGATTTGTAATTCTTTCAATTTTAGACAATTTTCTGTGGAATGCTTTTCTGTACAAAGACCACAAACCTGAACACTTTGAACACTCTCCAAAGGACATTCTCTCAATGGATGTTTCTTTCTACATTTGGGACAAAAGATCGCTAGAGCTTGTTCTTGTTCTTCTTTCTTCTTATTTGCCTTTAGCACATCTACTTGTGTCCCTAATGTACTCAAGAGATCTGTTTTGAAATTCTCCAATAAGCTTCCTATTTCAGCTCTTGTTATCCCTCCTGCAGCTGACTTTGCTGCTTTTGAACTTACTTCTCTTCTTCCTGTTTTTGCTCTTCCTCTAGAATATTTTTGACATAAATCAACAATTTCATCGAATGGTAGGTTTGAAATGTCTCCTTTACCCATCACATTCAAGATGTCAAGGTATTCATCTTTTATACCCTTAAGAAAGATTGTTCGAATGGTTTCTTGATTTAGAGAGTGTTGTTTAGATTTCTGTAGATTATATAGAAATCTTTCCAAATATTCTTCTAAACTTTCATCTTCTTGTTGTGTCATTCTGAAAATATCTTCCTTTGAATCTCTAGATCTACAATAAGCTTGATATTTTTTAAGGAAGACTGATCTCATATCATCCCAAGAAGCTATTGTTTGTTCTCCTAAACCCATAAACCATTTTAAAGCTGCTGCTTTTAATGTTGCAGGAAAAAGACGAAGTTTATGAATGTCATCAGTGTATCCATATGTTCTACATAGAATATCAAATTCAAACATAAATGCATCAGGATCTTCTGTGGACATTCCATAAAAATTTGGCAATACAGAAGGTGGAATATTTTTCATTTTCACTTCTTCTCCTAATATTGCACTTGTGTCTATTATTGGAAAGCCAAAGGTAGTCTCATCTTCTTGTCTTTTTCGATCATTTTCTATTTTTCTATCATTTTCTTGTTTTGCGTCCTCCTCTCTCTTTCTTCTCCATTCTTCTTGTTGTCTTTCATATGCAGCTCGTTGTTCAGGAGTGAGAATAACAGATCCATGTCCCTCTTCTGCCATTGGTTGATTTGTTTCAATTTTAAGTGGAGTTTCAGGTTGGTCGAAGATAGGAGGATTTATGGATGGAAATAAAGATTGTTTTCCTTTGATAATTTCTTTTTGTTTTCCAAAAGTTGAAGATTGTTTTTGCTTTGCTTCCCAAGCTAACAAAGTTTGCCTCTCAATCAAAGTTAATCTTTGTCCACTTCTTTGTTTTTCTGCCAATTCCTCAATTATTGGATTACCAGTAATTGGGGTGTTTGATGATCCTATCTCTATTTGTGGGGGGTTTTTAATAAATCTACCATGAGGATCTCTATGTCTAGGCATAAAGAAACATAACTAAAAAGTGTAACTACTATTTTTTTATTTTTATTTTTATTTTTATTTTTTATTTTTATTTTTTATTTTTTATTTTTATTTTTTTTATATATCTTTCTATTGACTATGCCGATATTTGCCTCCCCGGCAACGGCGCCAAAATGTTGAGCTAATTTATGTACCTAAACTAACACAATTATTTATTATCAATCCGGGTTGTTTATGCTTTGAGGCAAGTTCACTATATGTGAAGATCTAATATAATCAATCCTTGAAAGATAATTTATTCAAAAGCAATACATCCTACAACTCTAATTCAACTTGTTCAAAGTAGAGGAAAAATATTGAGATGATTCTTGACTCAAGAAGTCCACCTTTACCTCAACTATCACTTAATGAATCAGAGATTAAAACCAAGAACTTAAGATGGATAAATTGTTAATGAAAGAAGCTCTTAACTTAAGAGACACATAAAGTATTTCATCATAATTTATTCATCTCAATACTCAAAATCACAATAAGAAACTACTTGCATGCAAACCAAAGAAACTAGTTGTAATTCATCATTTTAGTAGAAGGGATGTTCAACTTGAACACTTGTTTTTCCAACTTGATAAAGTGATGAATAAGCTATGAACTAACGAAATCAATCATTATGCATGAACCATTAAGCAATCTGAAATAAAGCTTTGAAAAACCAGTTCTACAATCATCAAATTACAAGGAAATAAAACTAGTTAACAAGAAAGTGTACTTAGCTTGGAATGGGGGCCCTTCCACCCTTGCCTTGCACACTTGATAAATGATCTCGGAAGCTTAAATTCAGTTACACATCCATAGCATTGAACAGCATAATAATAACAACACAAGTCTTCAAATTAACTCCTCAATCCAAAGTTGTCACAATATAAAAGTATAATAAGTCAATAATACATAAGCCATCAAAGCTTTGGCTTTAAATAAGAAGTCTCATGAAACAAACTGATCTATTTTCACTCAAACAAACCCATCTAATCTCATCCACCTATCTAAGTCGAATTCA
This sequence comes from Pinus albicaulis, assembly GCA_034641835.2. NCBI lineage: Eukaryota > Viridiplantae > Streptophyta > Pinopsida > Pinales > Pinaceae > Pinus > Pinus albicaulis. The sequence continues at coordinate 1,397,739,417 of CM076579.1, read as the reverse complement.
TTATTCTTATCCCAAGAAATATGGCCAATCCCATAAAATCTCAAAACTGCCCTATTTCTATGGGATTTCTGAATGACTAGTCATGATTGACTAGCACCAAATGGGCCTAATAAAGCTTGTTCTGTTCGAACTAAACATAGGTGGATTAATCCTAGTTGCCAAGCTGTCCATCCATGCATTCAATTCGTGCCCAAGTGTCCTGCAACCATATCAACCATAGAGCTATTACGGGAATTTCTGAATCTGCCAATTTTGTACTAAAAACCAAACTTTCATAAAAACTTTAGAAATTGAAAAATTAAAATTAAATACCTGAATAGATATCAAATATATATCAAAATGGAATAAATGAATGGAAAATGGATGGGAAATA
>CM076579.1:1397637567-1397738944 GCA_034641835.2 Pinus albicaulis | reverse complement strand
TTTGAATTATGGTTTATCATCGTTTGAAGTCTGGCGGGCTCGACTTAAGAACAATTTTGTTTGATCCCATCTTATAAAATTTGTGTTGGTTTTCTTTGATAATACACATATTTATAATAAATCATGAGAATACCACACTAGTAAACATGTGGAAAAGTTATATAAATTATTGAGAACAATCATTTTTATGTAAAAATATCCAAATGTGCTTTTGGGAAATAAGAATTCGAGTATTTCGTTCATATTGTTTTAAAGGAAGGAGTGAAGTTGGAGCCTCAAAAGATGCAAGCTATTACAAAATGACCTATTCCTAAGAAAATCAAGGTTCTTAGAATATTTTTTAGACTTACATGATCAATATGATGATAATTATGATAATTTCACAAAACAATCACTAGCTATTTTGAGGGATGAGATATTAGAACTTCAGCTTGATGAGGATTTTTTAAGAGCTTTATTTCTTCTTTTGAAATCAAGAAAATATTCTCCCAAACTGAAAATATGTGTTCTTGAGATAATTTCTTAAAATTATGAAAATGAAATTAAACTTTTGCATTCTCAAATTCAGTCATACAATTTCCGAAATCCTAAAGAATTCTTTGAAAATCTTCCTTCTCCTAAGCAAGAGGAAATTGTACTATATTTTGACTTGCATATTGAGGATGATTATTCTTTCAAACACAAGACAGAAGAAATAGTTTCAAGGCTTAATATTCAGAATACAACTGAGCAACCAGTCATTGAAGGCCTAGAAGTAAATAGCATACATCATACTTTTATTGATCCTATATCAGATTATATGGAGAATATTTTTAGCCCAAATATGCAAACATGTTTTCTCTATAAGGATCAAATACATCAAAAGTGGCCTTTACCCATCATATCATTTATTATAAAGGCACATGATCATAATATACTTCCAATTTTGATCACAAGCAATCAAGTTATCCATTTATTGTTACAGCTACTTGATTGGCTTCATTGGCATTTTTGTGTTACCTGATTCAATAATATTTTTAGTAGATTGAGTAGGTAGATGAGTGCCAATAAGCTCAGAATTTTGAGCATTTTTTTTTTAGTTTTCAATTTTCAACTAGTTTTTCATTAAGTTGGTTTGAAAACTTTTGTGTGTTGTTTTAGTTTCAGATCAGATTTCAGTTTGCAGAAGACAGAAGACATTAACAGGTTCACCAAGGTCAATGGATGAGGACAAATGACCTGTTGTTCTTGACTTTTCACCAGGAAAAGCCATCCCCAAGTGGAGCCAGTGTTAGACTCCTATACCAATAGGTGTCATATTTCATGATTGACTTGATGGGATATGTAATATGTTCATACCTTTTCTTGTTGCAAAGGTTTTCCATATTATCAAAAAATCAAAAAAATTTAAAAAATGTAAAGAGGGTATACCCTAAAAGAAAAATCAAAGGGTAAAAAGAATAAAAATGGCTAAAAAAGTAAAAGAAAATGAACCCCACCAAAAGAAAGGCCAAGGAAAGTGTGCAAGTCTAAATGCCACTACTTTTTGCTCTTATGTAATAAATAAAATTGTGTGCAACTTGTATCCTATGCCACAATTTATGAATAGTCAAACAGTTTAAGCTTGGATATTTCATCTTTCAATTTCATGTTTTAGAGATAGAGAATAAAATCTGACCAAACTGTTTAATCTTGGCAGATAAGTAGATAGGTAGAGTAAATAAAAGGAGCTCAATAGCTTAATCTGAGCCCTTGGATGTAATAAGGTTAGACTTAGATAGATTTCTACATGTAAAAGAAAAGAAAGTGTGATAAGGGTTTGCTAGTCTAAGTGCACCCTAATAAAGAAGAAAAAATGGTAGAGTAAAGTAGGTAGGGTAGGTAGATGATGTTGCAGAATTGCATGTGATGGACAATGACTCTAAATGTGTTAATATTTACTTTCATCACAAAGTGCAAAGGCAGACACTATACTCGAAGAAATTCAAAGCAAAGCAAAGTCAAAGTTATTAACTTCCCTTCTCATCTTCCCCTAAAGATTTCACTAATTTCCCCTAAGTACTAAGGTATTTGAAAATTAGAGGGGCTCAAGGCATTTCCTTGACTTTTGGAGGGACCGGACCCTCGGCCCAATAATTGGAAAAGCCTAAGTACTTGAAGTCATTCTTCATAACATTCACTCATTTCTAACATATTTTCCTAAGTAAAATCCCATTTTACTTAGGAAAATTATGCATTATTTCATAAAAAACCCTCAAAATCACATTTTATTCCAAGTCTAAGTGATGAAGTTATTATAATTCAATTTGCTTTTAAATCTTCACTTTCTTAGTTATATTAATGTATTTTGAGTTTACATTGTCCCCTTGTCATATTAACATTGATTTTATGTATTAAATCCTTACAAAAATAACCTTCTCCTATTATATATAACTCTTTTTTATATAATATCCCCAAAAACCCATTAATAAATTTTAGCTAAAGTTATTTATTCCCACATGTTTAAATAAAAAACCCACTTTATGCCCCCTTTGGCTAAATATATCGTAATATTAAATTCCGCCCCCTATGGTAATTAGATTAATCTAATTTAATTATCATATAATAAAAGTATATTGAAAAAATAATTAAAACATGTTTTATTACGTGTTTTAATACAAAAATAATTCTTCCCTTGTGTATTTTAATCCCCCGACTCCCTTTCCCAAGGTTAAAACTATAAACCCTTTGTAAAATCCCCAATACCTCCCTTAATCGCTAACCTTGGTTAAATCATTTCCCGATCACTTTCCTGCATTTTTATAAACAAATTGATTAATCCTCACGATTAATTAACTCCGCCAATCAGATTCCCCCCGATGAGATTAATTAACGTTTAATTGTGTCGGGCCCTCCATATTAAATCCCCGTCACTTCCACGTCCCCATCGCCGTTTGATCAACCCATCTGAGATCAACAGTGATTAATGATATCGCTAGCCATTCGCGTCCGAACAATAACGCGCGATGGCCCGATGGTTTTCAAACAGTGCCATGCCACGCGTCAATCATTCTATGGAATCGCTCGCCCTCCACCCAAAACCACTTTTCCCCAAAAGCGGTGCGATGGAAACCGCTTACCGCTTGCCTCCCGTGACTCATCCTCCGTACCTGCTGATGTCATCCATTAAATAAATAAAAAACACCCGTCACCCTTTGGACTTTGTCAATAAAACAATTTTGCCCGCGTCATTTTCATTATTCTATGAACGACCAAAGTCTCATGCAGAGAATTTCAAAAACAAACTGTCAAGCGCCATCAACTGTATTTTGTTGAAGACAATTGCATACCAGTAATCCAGAGTTCGTACGCCATAGCCTGTACCTATTTAATCACTGTTCATCTCCCAAAAAACAGGGATTTACCCCAATTCCCGTTAAAACTCTGTGAAATCCTAGCTTTTGTTTTAAATTCCGCACGAAAGACAGAAACATAGTTCAATTTGGTCTTGTTCAATCCCCAGAATTGTAAATTGCATTCCCAAAACTTGTAATTGTGTTTGTTCTTCACAAAAACCCGAAATTCATTTATGAATCCACAAGAACCAGAAATGGAGGTTCCAGTGGCTCTGAACGTCGCACCTTTGAATGCCCCTCACAGAGATTTAGACTATCTGCCCCTAGCAGATAGATATTTTCAAATTAAAGACCTCGTTCTTAGTGATAATCCTCTTCGAACCTTTTGCCACTGCAGAGATAACTTTATAAACGGTTCTGATATTATTGGATTATGGGAATCCAATCTCCCCATGTATCTTCTCCCCTCAGTCCATATTTTTCCTGAGTTAATTCATTACTGCCATGCAAAATATGACCCCAATCAAAGAGCAGTTTTGTCCCTAAGTCAGAACATCCTTTTCCCAATCACTACTCAGTCGATAAATGAAATGCTGCAATTTCAACCTGGTCAAGCCCTCACTCCCCTGTCCATGGGAGAATTACTTGAAAAGTCTGCCAATTTGTCCCATGAAGAGTTAAATCACATTTGTCAAACCTTCATGTTACCAGAGCATCAGCCCAAAGGCCCTCCCCCCTATGGTTATAATTTTTTCACTGATGTGGGCAGGCTTATTCTGAATATGATATCCTTTATCATGGGTTTCAATACTAGTGAATATGTTGATCAATTAACCCTAGTATTGTTGTCTATATTTACTCCTGGACAGTCCCCTGTTGTCAAGTATAATTTTGCATCCTACATTGCTGATAAAATCCATGATCAATTCATGATATTTGAGAATGAAAAAGTGTTCAAATATTCTTCTGTTATATATCATCTCATGATTTATTACCAATCAGAAAGTTTCCCTTTCCATGTTCAGAAACTTGATGCCAAAGGAAATCCTAGGTCTGTGATATTTTGGTCTGCCATCACCCATAATTCCTCTAATTCTCCTTACTCCTATAATGAGTTTATTGACCTATTTGTACACCCTGCAACCACTTTGTTAACAAGAGTTTCCCCTCCTAGAGTCAATAATGAAATCAAGAAAATTCTACAGCTCTCAAAACAATATAGGGTAGGTGACTGGTACTTGTATCAAAATCACACTGAGATCAGAATATATGGATGTGAATTGTGCCCATTCAAGTTGCCCAAATATGTCCCCATGAGACTCTTTACACTAGAGTATTTCAGGTAGATGATTAACTCAGATATAGTTCATTTCTGCAATGCAAATAAAAAGGCTCAACTCAGGATCAAAAGTCAATTAGGTCCCTTGGTTTGTAACTCTAGAGATGCTGGAAAGGAAGCAGAAAGAATCTTAGAAGAATATCTCAGATTACAAAAAAGTTTTTACTGGGTGCCTTATGACCCAAATAGCTTTATCTGTGATAGAAGAATGAAAAATAAACTATCACCATACATTCATCACAAAATTCCATAAATTGAACAATATGCCAATATGGATGAATGGATGGAAGGAACATTGGTAGAACAGGATAGTGAGCAGGTCAATGTTGAAAATGTAATGAAAGACCTTGAGAAAATACTTGACCTAGAATCTTTTGGACAGGTGCAGATACCAGGTATTGGTCCTTCTTCTGCAGGGACTTCTCATCAAAATTTACAGGAGATCAGTGCATTGGCCACAGTATAATCTAAAGGAAAAGAAAAGGAGCCTGACATACAAGTATTTGAAAAATTCACAATGACAGAGCAACCTGAGACTTCTAAAGAACAGGGTCAAGTACAAATTCCTCCTATTTAGATCAATGAGCCAGAAATTTCAATTTTACAAACTCCTATCAATATAGAAAAAGGCAAGAAGAGAGATGCTGAAGTTGCTACCCCTGTTGGTGGATCTTCAGAACAGCCTCATGCTAAAAGACAAAAATTAAATCCTCTTCCAGAAGTAGATTTTGTTCAGGAAATTCCTGATAGCCAGAGAGAAGATTTGGATAGTCAAAAAACAGGTACAATCAGTGGGGCATCCGCTACTTTACAGAGAAAAGAGCCGCAAAAGCAACAGAGTGTTGAAATATCTTCTTTCAAACCACCAGTTAAAGATGCAGGAGATATAAAGAAAACCTTTATCAATATAAAAGCCAGGAATGATCCACTAAGACTCCAGGTTTACAATCAGTATTTGAAGATGGCTCCTAAGAATAAAGAAAGATTGATGTCAGCTTATGACATTCAGCAAGGCAAAATGATAATGAGTCACTTCAAACCAAAAGTGCAACAGCCTCAAATAGCTGCAGATTATATTAGAACAAATTTTGAAGTCTTAGCAAAGGATATTCATCCTTTAGATCAGATTGAGTTACATAAGAAGACTGGTGAAATGATCTATTCTACTCTGATCGATAAAGCAATGGCAACTCAGAAGTTGTAGGATTCTTTGGAGAACACTAATGCACAATTGCAGCTTGAAAAAGCCTCTTCTCAGGCCAAAGACAACAGGATAAAGACATTGGAGGAAATAATCATTGGATTGGGTCACAATCCTAAAGATGTAAAAGGTATAGAGGCCCTAATCAAGAAAAAAGATGATGATATTGCAGCTTTGAGAAAGCAGTTGAAATTGCCAGCTTCAAGACATCCACAAACTGAAGAGATGATAAAGAAAATTTTTGAAGAAGAAATGATGGACTTGCTTTTGAAATTGAATGAGCAACTAAATGAAACAGAAAAAGATCTTGAACAGGCATTAAAGAACAAGCAGTCTACTATTCCAGCATCAACAACAGAGGCAATTACAGGTACAGGTACATCCACAACAGGTCAACCAACAGAGCTATCACAGGTAAATACTTCCAATTTGAGTTCTGAAGAATTAATAAAGTCAATGAATGAATTGAAACTTCAAGTAACATAACTCCAGCACACAAAGTTACAGCTTATTAATTTAGAACAAAGATATGATCTCTCAAAAATGAGAGTTGCTGATAAAACAAGAGAGGTCAAAAGATTAGAAAAATTGGTTAAAGCATTGGAAAAGGATCTCACATTGGAGAAACCTTTAAAGGAAATAAATGAAATTCTTTGGGACAACATTATCCAATCAATAAAGGATGTCTAGTCTTCAATTCAGATTATGTATGAACATAATGATTTAGTCAAATTGGCTATAGAAGAAGTTCAAAGTACAAGAGAAGAATTGGGAAATAGGCCTGAGGAAGCCAATCAACTCATACAGTTTCTAAACACTCAAACCAGACACCAACTTGCAGAACTTGGTATTCAGGATAGGACCGGAACAATTTTGGAAATAAAAAGAGTTTTTACTAAGAGAACCCTTATGCAGAATCTAGAACGAAGGTGCTCAGATATGCAAGAAGAAATCATTTCCTTCAGAGAAAGATTTGATATTTTGTTGAAAAAAGGATTGCTCAGTCCTATAGTTTCAGAGGATAAACTAATGGACCTTGAAATCTATGTTGAAAAATTGGACAAGTATGCTGACAATCAGGCCAATTCTTCAACCAGTACATCAGAAGCAGCATTGCCAACAGGAAAAAATCTTCATGACAGATTGAAAAATTTATTTTATCTTGAGCATGAAGTAAAGCATTTGTTTCCAATTCAGCCTACCTTTTTCAGATATACTGAGGCTGATGAAACATTGAGAAAACTTCAACGGACCAGAATACCAGAAGATAAATGGTGGGAAGAACTATTGGAACTTTTGTAAAATTTATCCTTATATGAAATTTTGCCTATTTACTTTGATTTTATTACATCCCGCCACAAGCCTAAATGTTTTATGATTCTCCAAAGACTCTTGGAAAATAATGCTTTCCAAAAATGATGAATATTCTTTAGTATCCAACGAATCATGTGATTTTTGGCTTGGAAATCCATTTCCATTTTACTATAGGGATGCCTCCTTTGCTTTTCCTTTCCTTCTAGATAAAATGAAAGCATTTTTTTCTAATATTTCCCAAGATACCAACAAGAATATAAGCTAGGGAATGCCAATATCCTGGTATGGACACTACTAAGGTTAATGTGCCACCCAAGGATAACCATATTGTGATTATTTTTCCCACTTTTCGATATGGAAAGAACCAATCTCCATACCTATAGTCATTAAATCTTAACATAAATCCCAAGTATTTGAAATGGGTGCACTTGGTTGATTGTTTTTTCTAACATATCTTCCAAATCATTAAAAGTGATGGTAGACTTGAGTAGGTTTACTTATATTCCAAATGAAACCCAAAATGATTTTAGAGCTCTAATGAGTCTTCACATACTAGTCCTATCTACTATATCCTGCAAGAAATAGGATAACATCATCCACCAATAGAAGGTGTGTAGACAATAGCATATGTAAATGTGTGAGTGATCAAAATAGTAGCATTTCTTAATTTGTTTAGGCATGTATCTCTTGTTTTTCATCTTCCATATTCAAAAACTAATCACAGATTTGGGTGTTGATGCCATGTATATTCTAAATGGATTGGTATCCATACCTTTCCAGATGCCCCCACACCTGCGATCGGGTAAATTTTATTTTTTTAACATACTAGTTAAATAAATATTGTTGTAATATATTTTCTAATCTCTCTCTCTCTCTCTCTCTCTCTCTCTATATATATATATATATATATATATATTATTTTATATATAATTTGTTTTATTCTAAGTCATAGGCATAGCTACTGTAACTTTAACACCCAATTACTACAACTAGATACAAGCAATAGTTTTATGTAACCATTTTTGCAACCTTAAGTTACTGTTGTTGTTCCATTACTCAAATAAAATAATTCTCGTATAAAGGTTGTTGTCGTGTCTCTATGCGTAAACTTCAATATTTACAAGGACTTGTTATGTATAATGATCTCTTAATATATATACTTTCTTTCATATATAATATTTTTTATTCTAAGTCGTGGATATCGTATCCCCAAGCCACAACTCCTACAACCTCAAGCCATAGTTGGCGCAAATTTAACGCATAGTTACTGCAAATAGATACAAGCAAATGTTCTATGGAACCGTTGTTACAACCTTAAGTTACAGCTATTGTTCCCTTATTCAAATAAAATAATTCCCGTATAAAGATTTTTACCGTGTATCGATGCCTCAACTTCAATATTGACAAGTATTTTTCAGGTATAATAATCTCTTAATATATATATATATATATATAATGTGTTTTATTCTAAGTCGCAAATGTTGCATCCCCAAGTCACAACTTCTGCAACCTCAAGCCACAGTTGTTGCAACTTTAATCCATAGTTACTGCAGTCGGATACAAGTAATTTTTTTATGGAACCATTGTTGCAACCTTAAGTTACAACTACTATTCCCTTACTCAAATAAAATAATTCTCGTATAAAGGTTGTTGTCATGTATTTGTGCCTCGGCTTCAATATTTATAAGGAATTGTTAGGTATAATGGTCTCTTAATTCCCCATTGTTTTCAAAGTGAATATGGTTGATTGTAAATCCCACCATTTTCCTCTCACCATACTTTCCACTATCTTATAAATTAGTTGCGGGGAAGGGATTATGTCACTCTTTGAACTTCCACATAATCCAGAAATTTAATTCAACATTTAAAATTCCTGCAAGTTTTTTTTGTAGACGGCCGCAGCCATATTTCTGTACAGGATTGTATTTAAACACAACAACCAACATTAACGCAATTCACCAACCAGAAATTAAACAAATAGAAATTTACCCCCCAGTTTTGTAAATTCAAAAGGAGGACATGTGGAGCATTAATATTGGATCGCATGAAATTGAAGGGAATCTGAAAACCTGAAAACCGGACCCGAATTTTTTATAAGGCACATTGGATTGAGAATTCGCGCTACAAATTAGGCAGACGTCAGCATCCCATTTTGGAACGCGAATTTGGTTTGAAATTCAATCTATTCAGACTTTTGAAGTCTGATGGAAAGGGTTCTTTAATGTTTTGATAATTTAATTTTATGTATGCTTTAATATATACATATGTTTTAAACATATGTTATATATATATCATATGCGAAATGAAAGGTGGGCCATAGAATTTAGTTTTAATTTTTTTTTTTTTAAAGAGGGTTTATTATAATATGTTTTATATGTTACGACATATAAAATAAAAAGGACAAAAAATCTTGGTAGTTTTTTTTATAGACAGTACGTAAATTTTTTATTACACAACAGTGTGTAAAAAGTGAAAGACTGAGTGTAAATTTTTAAGTGTGTATGCACAGCAGTGCGAAAGTGAAAAACACAACAGAGTGTTTTAGAGACAGAGTATGTTTGTTTTGAACAGATAGTGAGTTGGTTTTATGCACTGTGTTTTGTAGCAGTCATAATTTTGTAATCCCTCTTAGTGAGGAAGAAGTGTAATAGTTTTTTTTTGAGTTATTGAAGGGAATAGAAGTTTGTTTTCAAAGTATTGAAACTTTGTCTCCTATCAAAGAAATTTTTATTTTCTCTGTGTTAAAAGAAGGGAGATTTATTCTCCATTCATTGTTCTGGAATTTTTCAATATTCCAACATGTGCAAGAACAACAGATGTTGTGGTTCCATCCCCAGCTAAATCATTTGTCTTTGTCGCAGCTTGCCTTACCAACTTGGCCCCAATATTTTCAACTGGGTCCTCTAATTCAACCAATAAAAAGGCCAAAACCTTAGCATTGAGATACATTTCATTACACTGTCAATAACAATAAAATTTGACTCAGCCATAACCCTTTCCTTTTATTGTTGTGAAAAGATTTATGCATTACTCTAATGTGGCTAGTCCATAGGCCAAGTAGATCACTGGGTAACAAATATGTTTCCTTTCACCTTTGAGTTTTCAAATTATGCCTACCAAATCTAAGACATTTAAGAGGGGGAACTAATACAATGTTAAAAAGAAAACCAGAGCACACATCTACAAATTACCTCCTTAGCTACCGTCACACCATCATTAACTATTTTCGGAGAACCATGCTTGCTCTCCAAGACAACATTTTTCCCTTCGCCCCAAGGGTGACTCCAACAAGATCAGCAAGTTTGTTCACACCGCTTGCAAGACAAATTGACAATGCTTTCAGTAAGTGTGCAATTGAATTCCAGACCATATGCCAAAACAACCCTCCATGAAAAATTAAAATAACACATTAAAATCGAATATAAGTGGACAAGGAAAGATCCACCGCAGTGAAGTTTCACGTGCAGGTGACCTTCCTTTAAACATAATTTTTTCTCCGACCTGCAATTTTTTTGTCACTGAGCCATCCTTGTTGAAGTACAAATCCTTTTCCATAGCTCTTGTATTAACTACCTTCTCTCTATCGCGTAATCTCAAAGTCCCTCTTCTACTTGAGCGATTAAAGGAAATGGGTGAAAAAACTGAAAGAGAAGACAATTGTCTGCCATAATTATCAAACATTGCACCCAACTTCTTCCCCTTTCCATTGTTACCCAATGAGGTAGATGTGGAAATTGTTGTCATACTACCTAAAGCAGAGGCCATCTTCTCTTATCCTGAATATAGAATTACAAGATCTTCATATTAGTATGAACCTTAAAAAACATGACTCCCATTGTTAAAAACCACTTTTAAGTTGTAACAGGCAAACTAAACAACTATCGCAACTTTTGGAAACTTCTGGAGCATTAAGAGAGAAAAAACCAAAGAGAAATACAACCACAATCCTCATTTTAATGAGACCGGACTATATATTTGCATTAAGATAATAGAAAGAAATCACAACTATATTAAGGACATCACAAAACAATCTTTAACCAGTGTCTCTCGCGGCCTTCAGGATGCCATGCTAGAGGTTGCATATTTTTAATTTAAATTCTTGACCTCTCGTGCCCATCTATGAATGCATCCAATGGGATATCTACATCAAATGCTCCTTTGTATCCCCAAAAACAAATTCCCTACTACAAGAGCACCAATATTGATGTATCACCCCACGCCATCCCACCCACTAGAAACGGTGAAAAAGGAAACCCGAGAAAACTTCTGAAATATCTCAAGATGACTATATGGGTGGTTCTTATGAATCAACCAACCATTCAGAACATTCTCATCAATCCAAACCATGAGTATTATGTGATGATATTCAAGCAGGCACTGAATCGGATTTCTGAAGCTATGTTAGAGAAACCCTAAACTCTCACTGAAAATAGGTGAAATGTGGCACCACTCAGAGATTGACATGTGCCAATTGGTACAAGTGGTAGACAATTGGAATGCTCAAACAACGAGGTGATGCAGGAATGACATGAGGGAGAAAATATCAGAAAATCCCCAAATCTGGAGAACTAAAGCTCATCACCAACCTGAGATTAACAACTTTACATGATGTAACCTATGAAATCGTAAATGGAGAAATCATAGTAACAATAAAGTAACCTATGTAACAATAAAGTTAGATTCATCCTGGGAGTGGTAATGGGAGAAATCATAGTGAACAAAAGGAAACATGCAGAGTTGCTTACAATCAAATAGATGAAAAAACACATACAAAAAACCTAGATAATAATCATGAACAAGCTTAATATTGAATTATGAACTGTAAAGGAACTTACAAATGTGACATTACGAACCTGGTCAAGCGCACAAGCAAAAATATCCTGGACATGACCCTAGTTGACAAGTTGTATTGCTCATGATGCAAGAGGATTTGTACCTGCACTGCTAAGTCAATCAAAATCCATCATTATCTATACAATAAATACAAGTAATTGATGTAGTATTTTTTACTCTAAGATGCATTCTTATGATAATGTTAGAACATATGTTGAAAATGTCAAAACATACCTGAATAAGCTCCTCTTCGTTTCAAGAACAATTTATTGGAGTCACATGAACTTGAAACAAGCCTCCCACGATCTGAAAGAGTAGCAACTAAGTCAACAGTGACTTTTTTGTTGCTACGCTGGATCGAGGGAGGTTTGCTCCAAGATTAAATCGCTCCAATAAATTATTCTCTACTAAACAGGGCCAACCACGTGAAGGTGGAAGCTCTTATGGCCCCTCCCCTCCCCCTCACATCACTCTCAATTCCCCAATACCCAATCTATATTTCATTTTTTACTTTCATGAGCATAAAAAAAAATATTCAATAACTAATAAAAAAACAATTCAACAAAAAGTACGCAAGGAACATTGCAATTAATGCTTGACATAAAAATAGTATGATAAATGAGTTTTTTATATAACGCAAAAAACGTTCCAAGTATGGTAACGTTTGTCTTATAATAATACAATATTTTACATTATCGAATTTTCTTTTTCTTCTTCCTATTTTTAAAGCTCCTAATTACATCAACAATATCATCATGCTCTGCTCCTGTTTCGTGCCTTTCGACCCGCACTGCTGACCTAGTTGCGTAGTCACGATGTCTGGTCTCATCCAGTGACGGGGCATCGCCTACAAAAACAGATAATATTAAATTTTAATTGTCAGTTTTTAAATATCATTGAACTAGTTCGGTAATATTAATAAAAAATTGCAATGAGATTATTTACCTGGTGCACCAGTTGTCGCCGCTGACCTAGTTGCGTAGTCACGATGTCTGGTCTCATCCAGTGACGGGGCATCACCTACAAAAACAGATAATATTAAATTTTAATTGTCAGCTTTTAAATATCATTGAACTAGTTCGGTAATATTAATAAAAAAAATTGCAATGAGATTATTTACCTGGTGCACCAGTTGTCGCCGCTGACCTAGTTGCGTTGTCACGATGTCTGGTCTCATCCAGTGACGGGGCATCGCCTAAAAAAACAGATAATATTAAATTTTAATTGTCAGTTTTTAAATATCATTGAACTAGTTCGGTAATATTAATAAAAAAAATTGCAATGAGATTATTTACCTGGTGCACCAGTTGTCGCCGTTGGGACTGTTGCCCTGTCTTCCTCTCTGGTGGTAAGATCCTCAAGGGAAACATTCTCTGTCATTTAAACAAAAAATGCTATAAGGACAACCATCAAGGTATAATTAGAAAAAATTATAAGTGGAAATTAATTACCGTCACGGCCCTCACTGATAGTAGCATTGTCGGCCTGGTCCCTACTACAATGATCAGGTTGCACGTGAGGATCATCTACATTTGGCTCTAAAATTGGGTTATTTGCGTCGTCGGTAGTGTTTCTCCCCTGATTTAAACAAAGTTGTTATACATTAAATTTATGGATGAAAACAAACATATTGAAAGGTTAATTTTTTACCTTATCAGGCATTCTGGATCTTGGGACCTGCCCCAAGCTTATGCGACGTTCAACTACGGCTTGATAGCCGAAATGGAAAGCGATATTTTTATCTTCCTCTGTAGTTTCTGTTCCGAAGTCATCACCCTACATTACATATGATTTTGTATTTTTAATCATATTTGATAGGATTACAAAAATGTTGGAAGGCGATACAATTAATTATAAGATGTTTAGCTACTTAATTACAATTCTTGCAGCTAATTTCAAGTAGCCGCCCTGGCCTAGCTTTTGATGGCCCTTTTTTTCAATCCTAGCTTTGGTTGCCTTTGAGGTGTCAGGAAACCTAGCATCAAAATATTGAAGTCAGATATGACGTAGCACACTTTTATTTTAGACACAGAGAAAATTAAAGCTATTGAATTAAAGTTGTAATTTACCTTGCGGGTCCAGTTGGCATTTTTCCTTCTTTCTTTGCCCTTTTCTCTTTTCCATCATGGATGATTGCTCTCCACTCACTCTCTGAAACTGCGAGAGGACGCTCATATCTAGGGTTAAATTGAAATTGCGTCCTATAGGTGTCCCTGGTATATTTCAAATATTTGCCGGCTACCTGAGCCACCGCTTTTCTGTCAAATGTGCCGACCCCAAAAAGGGCTTCTAGATAATCTAAAAGTTCTTTTTCAGGTTGGAATTCTGGGAATTCCACCCTGTACGTATGGTTGGGCCAAAAATTACCAACGCATGGCTCTCCAGAATCCTGTAGAACTCATTGTTTCCTACACAGAATAAAACCAAAAAAAAAGAAAGATATTATCATTAATTTAAAAATAAAAATCATGATAAATATGTTTTAGATAAAGTACATGAAATAGTTAAAATATTAAAATTTACCCGGGAGTTGTACATGCTTTATAGGGACACCCTCATCGTTCACCAACAACGTGCCATTAATGGTCCCTGTGGAGCTGACACGTGTAGCTCCAGGAAACACAATAATGTAGTTGGCCATATCAGCCTCATCATTGCCAACACGTTCAGCGGTTGGCTGGGTGTCTGCTTGGGAAGGGTGTGTTTCTTGGCTAGCACCTAAAGGAGTAGAAGGTGTATGAGAGGGTTGTTGGGCAATCTCTTGCCCTTGTGTCCCACTACCACCAACACCGGGTTCAGCAAATGCCAATAAACGCTACATACAAAAGAACTTTTTGTTAGTTTAGTCAATGTAAAAATTAAAAATCAAACTATCACAATTCATCTCATGCAGAACAAAAAAAATATCCTTTTGAATTTTTATTATTACTTGATATCTTTCTAGCTGGCTCATAAGTTATTTTATCCTCTCTTCTATTTCAGGTGTTTGAGGCACGTCTATCAAAGTATTAAATTCCGACCTTGCATCTCGTGCCCTTTTTCACAACAAGAACACTGGAGATAGGGATGAAGAAAGCTCTTCCTCAAAGAGGGAATCATCAGGCGTACCATGGCTAGGTGTCTGCATATTTGAACAAAATTAATATTATTTCAATTATGTAAATAATTAAAATACCTGAAGATAGAGCAATGCTGGCACTTTACATGTTCTTCCGCTGGCCTCTTTCCGCGATCATCCCGTCTCGGGGTTGTTCCTGCACTGCTCTGATCAGTCTGCCACATTGCAATAAAATTATAAATGTAAAAACTTGAAAACAATATCTAACTTTAAAACACAAAATTAAAACTGACGTGAGGGGGCGTGAGGGAAACATCCCCTAGAAGTCCCCAAGACCCCGGAGCGCGAGGGGGCGAGGAATCTAGACCCCCAGGTGGGGGGGCGAGACCCCGTGTAACACTGGTTTATGGAGGTGGTGGAGCAAAAAAGAGCTCAAATAGAGCTGAAATTTTTCACATAAAAAGGACTGTGGGCTTGACTAATGGTTCCATTTAAAAAATGATATCTAGACAGAGAATAAGTGTAGCATGCAAACATGCATTAAAAATCCATCTGAGTTTGCATTGTATTACTTATGATGGATTCAAATTTGGGTTTCAAAATGCTAGGTTATGGCATGATTTTGTCGAGAAACCCTTAGTTGGATTCTCATGTTGGTTTAATTTATATTTTAAGTTTGTTTTGCAATCTTTGGGTGATAGTAACTCATGAACTAGGTTAACAATGTGTAACAATCATATTTCAAGAATAAAGTTGTGATTTTTTTATATTATTATTATTATCTATTAGCTACGAGTATTGACACCTAATGCCTGGAATTTTGACATCTTGATAGCATGGATAATTTCGAAAATGTTTCTAGTAATGTTAACATAATAACTATCATTACGTGTCTTCACTTTTTTCACCATAATAGACTTGTGATATGGACTCATCACACAACTTCATATGCTATGTCCCAACAAGTTCAAACTGGTTGAACCTACCTCATAGTGTGGTTATTAAGGACAAGTTGTTTGATATATAACTCGATAGCATAGACCACGTTGCAGTTCTAAAAAGAATCCTCAAGTGTCAAAAAAACTTCACAATATGTTCTACTATAAAGCCTTTTGGGATACCCGAAATAATATATGTATCATTGATGACTTTTAAAGTATGACAAGATCCAGAGGGAAAGGAAATCAATGGAAGAGTGATCCACCAATGAGAACCTAGAATTTAGCATCGGATGAGTTAGAGTCTAGGAAATTGAAACCCTATAATTTTAATTAGTGATGAAGGACATCACATAGGTAATTATATTTTCATGTAGAATAATCTGTTAATTCAAATTTAAACTACATAATATGAAAGGCATACCATAAATTTTTCCACGTAAGTCCAAACAACCTATAAAATGGGAAAACCTTCTTTTTCCATGGGAAATAATTTACCTTTCCTTTTTCAAGATAATCTAAATCACAAAAAATATGAACTATACTGCACACATTCTTGGATAATGTGAAAGTGGAAAAGGAATACTCTACACAAGTGATGCACACATGTACATTTGAACACTAATAGATTTTTGTAGTTGAAATGCAATGCTTGTTTTCATTTAAATGTAGGGTTTTTAAAGCAGGGAGAAATAATGGCTGCCAAATTAATAAGCGTTTCTTTGGGAAAATTTAAATCTTGTATTGGGTGATGAAGATAATAGAGGGTATTGAATTTTGATTCTTGACATCTACAGAGAACCCTACAGCTTAACACAATCCAATGGAATTGACCAAAAAAACCCAAATAGAGTCAACCCTACTATAGGAGGAAGGGCCTGCAGTAAGAACTTACCATTTGCAAAGAGCCGAGGCTACTGTTGCTCGCAAAGAGCCGAGGGCGCAGGGCTAACGCCGAGGGCGAATGCCAAGGGCAAAGGTCGTTTCCGCAAGAGCCGAGGGCGAATGCCGTTCGAAAGAGCCGAGGGCGAATCCAAGGCGAATGCTGCTTCCGCAAGAGCCTGGTGGTGAATGCTCTTTTCCCAAGAGCCGAGGGTGAATGCCGAGGGTGAATGGTGTTCCGCAAGAGCGGAGGGTGAATGCGCGCGTGATATCAGACGTTAATGTAGCACACATGTACATTTGAACACTAATAGATTTTTGTAGTTGAAATGCAATGCTTGTTTTCATTTAAATGTAGGGTTTTTAAAGCAGGGAGAAATAATGGCTGCCAAATTAATAAGCGTTTTTTTGGGAAAATTTTAAATCTTGTATTGGGTGATGAAGATAATAGAGGGTATTGAATCTTGATTCTTGACATCTAGAGAGAACCCTACAGCCTAACACAATCCAATGGAATTGACCAAAAAACCCAAATAGAGTCAACCCTACTATAGGAGGAAGGGCCTGCAGTAAGAACTTACCATTTTGCAAGAGCTGAGGGCGAATGCTGTTCTGCAAGAGCTGAGGGCGAACGCTGAGGGCGAATGCTGAGGGCAAATGCTATTCTGCAAGAGCCGAGCGCGAATGCTGAGGGCAAATGTTGTTCTGCAAGAGCAGAGGGAAAATGCGCGCATGATATCAAACGTTAATGTAGCTATTGCGACAAATACGAAACAATAAAATCATTTTTATGTAGCGCGCATATAAGTTTCGAATTTTTATGTAGCACCCATATAAGTTTGGTATTTTTATGTAGCGCGAAAATAACTGTCGCTATACCGACGGCGGAAAAGGCGTCGCTATTAGGACGGTGCCTCCAAACGTCTCAATGGCGACACCTAGACATTGTGTCGCAGTTGCGACGTTTAGAGTCGTCTCAATAGCGACGCTTTGGGCCATGGTGTCGCAATTGTGATGTCTTCCTTTAAACGTCGCAATTGCGACACTTGTTTAAGTGTCGGTATTGCGACACTATTCTATAGACGTCGGTATAGCGACGGTTTCGGGCGGGATGGAAAAAATTTGGGAAAATTTCCGACATTTGGTCAAAAGCGTCGGAAACAGGTGTCGGAATTTCCGCCAAATGTAGTAGTGAAGAGTGGTTTGCATGCATCTATTATAGATTAGATGTGTTTATTAGTTTGTTAGGGCTTTGAGGCAAGGAAGTTATGTAGGATTGAAAGTAAAAATTTCAATTATTAACTACCCCTTCCCGTTGATGGAGCTATAGAGGAGGTCAGGTACACCACAAAGTGGTATCAGAGCCTCTAGGTTTAATTCATTGGAATTCTGTGCTGAACCTTGGTTAAACTGAGAGGGGGGGGGGGTGAATCAGTTTAAAGTAGTCATGGTCTTGTAAAGCTTTCTTTTACACTTATTTACATATTCATTTCGTGATCAACTTAATATACAATGGAACAACAATCTTAATAAGTGAGCAACAATTATAAAGCATATTAAATACATAATTTCAACACATAATCATCATGCACATAGACAACAGATATAAGTGGAAACCCATAAGGGAGAAAACCACATCTTATTATTGTTGTGATGCAAAGGAAAGCTCCAACTCCCTCTCACCACTGATTTTCTGTAGGATCCAACCTACAGGAGGCTACTACCTCAATTCTACAAGTTACAACTTTCAAGGAAGCTCCAACTCCCATCTATTTTCTGCAGGCTACAACCTACATGAGGTTCCTACCTCAGCCAGCTACAATTGGACATATATCAAGCTACAACTTGATATGGAAGCACCAAATTCCTCACTATACAATAAAATCATATGATAATTTACTTGGATATCAGATCTGTTTTTCTCCTTCTTTACTGTTGTCCTTCCAGCCTTCAAATTTTCTTTATATCATCTCTGGATCTTCACAACTCCTCTCTATCCTCCTTCTTCTTCTTACACTGTCTCATTCATTTCTTCATTCTCTCAACCTTATGCATATCCTCGTAACATTATTTATAGAGAACATCTCATAACTATTTTCATTCCACAGGGAATTCGAAATGAACAGGTATGACTCTTTGCCTTCCACCTTCTTATTTTCTCGCTCAACATATTCAGGATGTTACAACAATAAATACAATTATTACAGTATCAAATTGGAGTTTTGATTTTCCTGCGGAGACTTTCCTTTACATCACAAACAATAGAAATTCAATAATACATTTACTATTACAATCAAACATTTCAATTCAACCCTTTCAGCCTATTGCTTTTCTATTTATTTTGTCTTCTCTGCCTTCTGTCCCTTTATCTTCTCTACCTGCTGTTGTATTTCCAACTGTTCTGCACAGGAACATGTCCTTTTATCTGCATGAGACTTTCCTTATCGTGATCAACCTTCACCGATCTTCTAAACACATGATTCTACCCTTTTCTCTGTGTCGGGTCCTTACCCGAGCCTTTCTACTCGTGTTCATACTTCCCTTTTTGTTTTACGTTATATTCCTCCTTTGTTTTCCGAAACGATTTAACAAAGGAAATCCACATACTTTCGGACTTGAAATGTTTTAGGCTTCGACTTTGTTCTTTATTGCGTCTGCTCTCTTTATCGCACTTTGGCGATTCAGATATCCCATGTGCCTTTGTCCCTCTAATCTCCCGATATGCGATGTGCAAAGGGTCCCACCAGGCTGTAATATCACTTTATCGCACTTTGGCGTTTCAACCGTTCTTTGCTATGTGGCTCCTTTTCTTTCTGATGCGATTTACAAAGGGAAAGTCCATATTCCAGGACTTCAAATCTTTTAAATAATAGCTCTGAGCTGCATCGCATCCGCCCCTTTATCACACTTCAACATATCTGAGTGCTATCTCTTCTGAGCTTTGTGATCTACGATATGCGATGAACTTCGCATCGCAACTATGCATCACATCGCAACTTTTCTCTTACGATCTTCACCCCTCCGATCTTGCGATTTGTGATATGCGGGCCAGGTCCATGTCATCTCCATGTCATCGTGCCATGTCACCTTGCCACATCTTCGCCACGTCACTGCCACATCATCTTGATGTATTTTCGATTTGTGGGGTCAGGTCCACGTCAGCTGCCATGTCACTTGCTACGTCTTCCCCACGTCATCACATCACACTTCATATTTTCTATGACCACTCTGTTTGTGCGATTTTCTCCTGCCCTGATTGCGATATGCGATCACATCGCATCACATCTCCTTTAATCTCATCCATTTGTTTATGCCGGTCCACCACTGTTCTTTTGGGCTTTATGACAGCGGGTCCCAGTTCATATCACTTCGGAGGCACTCCTTGGTACAAAATCATCATCGCGCTTGTGCTACTGTAGTGAATGACAATCATCGATCTGCGGTCAACACCCGATGGGCGGGTCAATTGTGGAGGCACCCCCTTGGGTTAATCATTTGGTTGTTTGTACCCCTGCGGTACCGTTGATCCCAGATCAACATTAACCACGCTCATGCGATCTGCATGAGGTTTAGCCTTTGCTGCTGCCTTCACTGGTCCCACACCTTTTATCATTCTGCTCTATAATATTCAGAAGCAAAGTCCCCTTTTTAACCTTTGGAACAATATAAATCACTTTAACCCAATGTTTTAAACTTCTTTGGACTGAGTATCAGAACCTTCAGAAATGTTTAATTTACTTTTAAACAAAGGTTAAAATCCCCTCAATAGTGTATTTCCAAACTTCAACCACTTTAATAAAACTCTATTGAAATATCATTAAACCTTCGGAAATATTAAAAAAACCATCGGAATATTTAGACCTTTGGAAATAATTCTGGACTTCAATCCCTTAATAAAACTTCATTGCATACAATGTCGGGTCCATACCTTGTTTTGATTCCCATGCAGCTTTTAACGCGAACTCCGTTGGATCTTCCATAGATCTAATCAGATGGCAATCGCATTCAATCGGCCCCAGAAATTTATCACCCAAAAGCAATGCGAAATGGGTGGTATTGTGCTCATGACGTGTCGCAATATCATTCGATCACGTTCAAAATAGGAAAAACCGCTCATAACTCTAAGGCTGTGTAACAACAGTGTCCGTTTTCCTTCAAAACCACTTATCCTACAAACTTTGTTTAAATTGTGTTTGAAGTCGGATTTCTGCCAGATTTCAGTTTTAACTTCGATTTCTCTAGAACCTTCCTTCTCCATCTTTACACAGAGGCTAATACACATTCAAATCCTCCACTCCTTTATATAGAGGTTAATTCTACACACTTCACAATATCTATATTCAATTTCTGTGGTTCTTATCCATCGTTTTCCATTACAGTAAAAACCCCATATGGGCAGTCGCATCCCACTAATACATTAAACCCTATGTGACACTTCTGCAACAATTCCATCTGAATTTGATCTACTCCCTTGTCTAGGTGCTGCTCCTTTGTGTTCCTTTGCCATCAATGACAATATTTCCAACAGTCTCCCCTTTGGCATTGATGGCAACACTCCCATACTTCCTTCAGGACTTCCTCCCCCTTTCATTCTGAGAAGTATCTTGTCTTTCTTCCTCTACCTACTTTATAGAAGACCCTTTCTTCTTTTTCTTGCTTTTCCTCCCCCTTTGACATCAATGGAAAAGGGTTGCACTTTTCCCAGTGTGGTTTCTATCTTTTCATAATACTCTGATCTTGAGGACTTGTTCCATGCATTGCTCCATTGCTATAGCTCTTTTGTGACAATTTTTTGACTAATCTCCCCCTGGAATGATGCTTTCTTATCTGATATTGACTATCTCTTGTATTTTTCACTGATCCTGTTTCTTGTATGCAGCCCCCCCCCCCCCCCGCCTTTTTTTTTTTTTAATTTATGATCATGTTAGAGAGTAACATCTGCAGACACTACCCCTAGTTTTTTTCTTAGATATTCGAATGGTTCTTTAGCCAGAGGTTTTGTGAATATGTTTGTTTTTTGTTCCTTAGTTGGTACATATTCCAACTTCACTAATTTTTGTGCTACTTGTTCTCTGAGGAAGTGGTACTTTATTGGGATGTGCTTTGTTTTTGAATGAAGTACAATATTTTTTGATATACTTATTACAATTGTATTTTCACATTTGATAGAAATAGGTTCATCATTGCTTACCTTCATGTCTTGGAGAGTTTTCTTCATCCACATTACTTGTGTGCAACATGCTGTTGCTGCTATGTATTATGCTTCTGCTGTAGATAGAGAGATAGAAGTTTTCTTCTTGCTTAGCCATGCCACCAAAATTTTTCCCAAATATAATCCCCCCCCCCCACTTGTGCTTTTCTTGTCATCCACACAACTGGCCCAATCTGCATCTGTGTATTCTGTCAATGTGAATCTTTTTCCTTTTGGATACCATAGACCATAATGTGAATTTCCTTGTAGATATCTAAATATTCTCTTGATTGCAAGTAAATGGTTTTGTTTTGGTGCTGCTTGATATCTTGCCACAAGTCCTACTGCCAACATAATGTCTGGTCTAGACGCTATTAGGTATAGCAGACTTCCTATCATGGATCTATAAAGTTTTTGATCTACATCTGTTGATCCATCGTTAGCACACAGTTTGCATCCAGTGATCATGGGAGTTGACACAGGTTTGCAGTCTTCCACTTGAAACCTTTTCAACATTTCTTTTAAGTAATTTTCTTGTGAAATGAATATTCTTGTGTTCTTTTGTTGAATTTGAAGTCCTAAATAGAAGGTGAGCTCTCCAATCATAGAAATCTCAAATTCTGATTTCATTTCTTCAGCAAATCCTTTTGCTAACTCATATTTGTTCCTACCAAACATGATGTCATCTACATACACTACTACAATAAAGAGTTCATTATCATTAGCCTTTATGTACATATTGTTGTCTACTACTCCTTTCTTGAACCCTTGTTTTTGCAAGTATTTGTCCAGCCTTGAATACCATGCACGAGGAGCTTGTTTCAGACCATATAAGGCTTTCTTTAATATGCACACATAGTCATGTTTATTTTTTAATGAGAATCCTTCAGGTTGTTCCATGTAGACTTCTTCCTCTAGATATCCATTCAGGGAGGCAAACTTCACATCCATTTGATATACCTTGAAATCATGATAGCATGCAAAGGCCAAAAACATTCTGATTGCTTCCATTCTGGCTATAGGGACAAAGGTTTCATCATAATCAGGACCTTCAATTTGTGAATATCCTTTGCATACAAGTCTGGATTTATTTCTGATTACTTGCCCTTGTTCATTCAGCTTATTCTTGAATATCCATTTTGTGCCAATGAAATTTTTCCCAATGGGTCTTGGAATTAATTCCCAGGTATTTTTCTTCTAAATTTGGTCCAGTTATTCATTCATAGCCTTTACCCGATTTTTGTCTTTGCTGGCTTCTTCGAGCTTCTTTGGATCTATTTGAGATAACATGGCTAGGTATACTTCTTCTGTCTGTTCAGCAGGTTGTCTTCTTGTCTGGACTCCCACACTCTTGTCCACAATGATTTGATCTTCTGGATGGTTCTTTTGAGTGTGTCTTGAGGGAACTTTTGAGTTTAATTCAGTATCTTCTGTTGTTTTTTTCAGTTCATCATTATCTTGGTTCTCATCTTCATGATCATCTAGAGGATTGCTGCATCTTGTACTTCTTGTTCCGTTTGGTAGATCTTCATCAAATCTTACATCAATGCTTTCCACAATTTTGTGCAGTCTTTTGTTGTAGCACCTGTAACCCTTACTCTTGGATGCATATCCTAAAAATATTCCTTCATCAGCTCTTTCAGCAAACTTCCCTAGTTTTTCATCATTATTTTTTATGAAACACTTGCTTCCAAATATTCTAAAGTGCTTGATTTATGCTGGTTTACCATGCCATAATTCGTAAGGAGTCTTATCACATTTTGGTCTTAGGTGAGCTTTGTTGAGAATATGAACAACTGTGTGTACTGCTTCTACCCAATAGGTTTGGGGAATGTTACTTTCTTGCATCATGGCTCTTTCAATATGTTGTACTGAACTATTTTGTCTTTCTGCCACTCCATTTTGTTGAGGTGTACCTGCAATTGTAAACTATTGTTTTATCCCATGCTCATTGCATAGGTTTACAAAATCATAGTCTGTGAATTCACCTCCTCTATCTGATCTGATGCTCTTTAGCTTGCATCCTGTTTGATTTTCTGCCAATGCCTTGAATATCTTGAATTTCTCAAGTGCTTTAGATTTATATTTGAGAAATATACCCACGTCATTCTGGAAAAATCATCTATTATAAACATGAAATAAGATTCTCTACTTGGTGCTTTAGTTCTTGAAGGTCCACATAGGTCCATGTGTACAAGTTGAAGTGGCCTACTTGTTGATAGTTCATATTTGGTCTTGAAAGATGTGTGGGTTTGTTTTCCCAATTGGCAGGATTTACATATGGTATTTGAAGGCTTCTTTATTGCTGGCATATCTCTGACTGCATTCTTCTTGCTCAGACTAATGATGTGGTCAAAGTTTAGGTGTCCCAGTCTTCTATGCCATAACCATGATTCATCAAGTTTGCTCATGTGGCATGCTTCATTCTCTTCTTCCAATATATAGACATTACTTTCTGTTCTAGCACCTTTGATCAAGGTCTTTCCTGTGGTGCTTGATCTTACCTCACAATCTTGGGCTCTGAAAAGGACCTCACAACCTTTATCACGCATTTGACTAACACTTAGTAGTTTGGCTTTCAGCCCATCCACAAATAGTACATCTTGAGCCTTTCCTCTTCCATTATTTAGACTGACTGAGCCTTTTCCTTTGATTTTCCCTTCTTTATCATTGCCGAATGTTACATTTCCAGATTTATTTTCATCAAAGGTTATGAACTTGCTTCTATCTCCAGTCATATGCTTTGAGCATCCACTGTCCAAATACCATTGGCTTTTATGATCTTGGGCTATTAGAGCTAGGTCACACTTATTCAACTTCTTTTTCCACTGCAGGCAACTATTGGTTTGGCACCTTTTCTGAGAATATGGGCCACATTCTTTGAGAGGACATTTGGAAGATGTGTGTCCAATTTTATGGCATACAAAGCATTTGATTATAATTTTAAAAGGATTATGTGTACGAGTGAACTCTCCATTGTTCATAAATCTCCTTGGGGCTTTAAGCATCTGTCTTTGTCCATACGTTCTGCATTGCATGGTTTTATGGCCGAACCCCTTACAATAAAAATAGTACCCATGGAAACGACTAGTGTACTTGGTGTAGGGTTGTCCTCTCCATTTTTTTGCTTGAGGTAGTCTTTTCAATTTCTGCATATTTTGCTGGTTGAAATCGATTATCTTTGTCTGATAGTATGCAGCAATATGTCCCAGTTTGTGGCAGGCAAAACAAGTGACATTTCTCATAGGAGGAAAGCGTCTCCTTTGAGATCTTCCGAACTTGTTCAGTTGATTCAGGAACAATTGAGCTTTTTGCAGCTGCTTGCTTCTTCCTCTCATTATTTGTATCTTGATGTTGCTGCTTGTTTTTTTGTTTCATCACACATCAAGTTCTTGCTGGATTCTGCTTCTGTGGTTCCTTTTTGAGCCGTTTCATTATCCTTTATAGCTTTTACAAATGATGTTCTTGTTATCTTCTATCTTGGATTTACTGGTTTCTCCTTCATATCCTATCCCAACCTTTATGAGAGGAGACCTTTGAGCATTAAGAATCTTGTCCAATTTTTCAGCGGTTGTCATTCGAGGAGTGTTCATTGATAATTCCCTTTGGGTGTTTTCTAGTTTCTTTCTCAACCATACCACTTCTTCTTCCAATTTCTCTTGCTCCTGATGTTTATCTTTAATTTTCTTTAGCAGAATGTCTTCCACCTTCTTAGCTTCTTCAAGTTTTACTTTCAATTGAATGAGGTCTTCTGAATTTGGTACCTCTTTTACACATTTGAGGAGAATGTATTTCTGTTTTATGCACTTGAGTTTAAGTCTGTCTATTTCCTCTAGGGCTCTTCTTAGCTCCCCCTCAAGATCTACCTCACCTTCTTCCTCATCTTCTAGAAGGAATCCTTCAGAATCTTCCTTGGCCATCAACACAAATTTAGAGGTTCCTTCTTCATTTGAGGATTCATCTGAGTTTTCAGATGCACTGCTATATTTTTTAGCATAAAATGATCTTCTATTGAATCTCTTCCCTTTCTGCCAGTTATTTGTTTTGGTTTTCTCTGTCTCTTCAGCCTGATTCTTTGCTTTCTTAAGAGGACACTTAGATGCATAGTGCCCAACTCTTCCACAGTTAAAGCATTTAAATGGAATTTTACCTTTATACTTACCTGAGCCTCTATCCAATCTTCTAACAAATTTGGCCTCTTCTTCATCAGAGCAGGAGCATGTATCTTCTTTTTCTTCTTTTCTCTTCTCTGTCTTAAAGGTTGCCTCCCTCACATTTGAATTCCTCTGTGGAAGTCTCATCTCATAGGCTGTTAAGTTTCCAAGTAATTGGTTCATGGTCAATTTTTCCCAATCAGCTGTTTCTTCTATGGCAGAAACCTTGGGGTTAAACCTGGATGGTAAAGATCTCAATATCTTTTGTACAATTACACATTCTCTAATGGTTTCTCCTAGAGCTTTCATGTTATTTACAATTTTTTCAACCCTTAAGAATAAGCTGGCAACATCTTCTTCTTCATTCATTTTTATATTTTCAAATTGAGCTCCATAGACTTGCAACTTGGTAGCCTGCACCTTTTTATCTCCCTCATGGATACTTTCTAATGTATCCCATATTTCTTTGGTAGTATTGTTGTGCATTACTTTGATAAATTCTGCCTCACACAAACCACTTAAGAGAGCATTCATGGCTTTTGCATTAGCTACAAAATCTAGTTTGGCATCTTTCTCTGAGTCAGACTCCTTTGGGGCATATCCCAATTCCACAGCAGCCAAAACTTCTATTCCTAGAGACACTATGTACGTCCTCGTTCTTATTTTCCACAAGGAATAATTTGTACCAGTAAATAGAAGGGCTTTATTTGTTGAAAATCCTTCTAAAATAGTCATCTTGGGGACCAAGGATCTCCTTTCAGTTGTTAAACTAATATAGAAGGAACCTGCTGTGATACCAATTGTTGAACCCTTGGTTAAACTGAGAGGGAGGGGGGGGGTGAATCAGTTTAAAGTAGTTATGGTCTTGTAAAGCTTTCTTTTACACTTATGTACATATTCATTTTGTGATTAACTTAATATACAATGGAACAAAAATCTTAATAAGTGAGTAGCAAGTATTAAGCAGATTAAATACAGAATTTCAACACATAATCATCATGCACATAGAAAACAGATATAAGTGGAAACCCATAAGGGAGAAAACCACATCTTATTATTGTTGTGATGCAAAGGCAAGCTCCAACTCCCTCTCACCACTGATTTTCTGTAGGCTCCAACCTAAAGGAGGCTACTACCTCAATTCTGCAAGGTACAACTTGCAAGGAAGCTCCAACTCCCATCTATTTTCTGCAGGCAGTAACCTACATGAGGCTCCTACCTCAGCCAGCTACAATTGGACATCTATCAAGCTAAAACTTGATATGGAAGCACCAACTTCCTCACTGTACAATAAAATCATATGCTGATTTACCTAGATATCAGCTCTGTTTTTCTCCTTCTTTACTGTTGTCCTTCCAGCCTTCAAATTTTCTTTATATCATCTTTGGATCTTCACAACTCCTTTCTCTCCTCCTTCTTCTTCTTACACTGTCTCACTCATTTCTTCATTCTCTCAACATTATGCATATTCTTGTAACATTATTTATAGAGAACATTTCATAACTGTTTGCATTCCACAGGGAATTCGAAATGAACAGGTATGACTCTTTGCCTTCCACCTTCTTATTTCTCGCTCATCATATTCAGGATGTTACAACAATATGTAAAATTATTACAGTATCAAATTGGAGTTTTTCTTTACCTGTGGAGACTTGCCTTTACATCACAAAAAATAGAAATTCAATAATACATTTACTGTTACAATCAAACATTTCAATTCAACCCTTTCAGCCTCTTGCTTTTCTGTTTATTTTGTCTTCTCTGCCTGCTGTCCCTTTATCTTCTCTACCTGCTGTTGTATTTCCAACTGTTCTGCACAGGAGCGGGTCCTTTTATCTATGCGAGCCTTTCCTTTCCATGATCAACCTTCACCGATCTTCTAAACACATGATTCTGCCCTTTTCTCTGTGTCGGGTCCTTACCCGAGCCTTTCTACCCGCGTTCATACTTCCCTTTTTGTTTTACGTTATATTCCTCCTTTGCTCTCCAAAATGATTTAACAAAGGAAATCCACATACTTCCGGACTTGAAATGTTTTAGGCTTCGGCTTTGTTATTTATCACGTCCGCTCTCTTTATCGCACTTCGGCGATTCAGATATCCCATGTGCCTTTGTCCCTCTGATCTCCTGATATGCAATGTGCGAAGGGTCCCACCATGCTGTAATATCGCTTTATCGCACTTCGGCATTTCAATCGTTCTTTGCTATGTGGCTCCTTTTCTTTCCGATATGATTTACAAAGGGAAATTCCATATTCCCGAACTTCAAATCTTTTAAATAATAGCTCCGAGTTGCATCACATACAGCCCCTTTATCGCACTTCGGTGTATCTAAGTGCTATCTATTTTGAGCTTTGTGATCTGTGATATGCAATGAACTTCGCATCGCCGATTCACATCGCAACTATGCATCACATCGCAACTGTGCTCTTACGATCTTCACCCCTCCGATCTTGCGATTTTTGATATGTGGGCCAGGTCCACGTCATCTCCATGTCATCGTGCCACGTCATTACCACGTCACTGCCATGTCATCTTGTTGTATTTGAAATGTGTGGGGTCAGGTCCACGTCAGCTGCCACGTCACTTGCCACATCATCCCCACGTCATCACATCACACTTCACATTTTCTGTGACCACTGTGTTTGTGCAATTTTCTCCTGCCCCGATTGCTATATGCGATCACATCGCATTGCATCTCCTTTAATCTCATCCATTTTTTTATGCCGGTCCACCACTATTATTTTGGGCTTTATGACAGCGGGTCCCAGTTCATATCACCGCGGAGGCACTTCTTAGTATGAAATCATCATCGGGCTTGTGCTATCGTAGTGAATGAAAACTGTCGATCTATGGTCAATGCCCGATGGGTAGGGCAAATTTAGAGGCACCCCCTTGGGTTAATCATCTGGCTGTTTATGCCCTCGCGGTACCATTGATCCCAGATCAACGTTAACTGCACTCATGCGATGTGCACGAGGTTTATCCTTTGCTACTTCCTTCGCTGGTCCCACACCTTTTACCATTCCGCTCTATAGAAAAGTCCCCTTTTTAACCTTTGGAACAATATAACTCACTTTAACCCAATGTTTTAAACTTCTTCAGAATGAGCATCAAAACCTTCAGAAATTTTTAATTTACTTTTAAACAAAGGTTAAAATCCCCTTGGTAGTGTATTTCTGAATTTGAACCATTTTAATAAAACTCTATTGAAATATCATTAAACCTTTAGAAATATTAAAAATACCTTCTGAATCTTTAGACCTTTGGAAATAATTCTGGACTTCAATCCATTAATAAAAATTCATTGCATACAATGTCGAGTCCATACCTTGTTTTGACTCCCATGCAGCTTTTAACACGAACTCCGTCAGATCTTCCACAGATCTAATCAGATGGAAATCGCGTTCAATCGACCCCAAAACATTATCACCCAAAAGCAACACGAAATGGGTGGTATTATGCTCATGACGTATCGCAATATCATTCGATCGCGTTCGAAATGGGAAAAAACACTCACAATTCAAAGGTTTTGCGACAATAGTGTCTGGTTTCCTTCAAAACCACTTATCCTGCAAACTCTGTTTAAATTGCATTTGAAGCCGGATTTCCGCCAGATTTCAGTTTTAACTTCGATTTATCTAGAACCTTCCTTCTCCATATTTACACAGAGGCTAATACACATTCAAATCCTCCTCCACTCCTTTACACAGAGGTTAATTCTACGCACTTCACAATCTCTATATTCAATTTTTGGGGTTCTTATCCATCATTTTCCATTACAGTAAAAACCCGCAATGGGCAGTTGCACCCCACTGATAAATTAAACCCTATGTGACATTTCTGCAACAATTCCATCTAAATCTGATCTACTCCCTTGTCTAGGTGCCGCTCCTTTATGTTCCTTTGCCATCAATGACAATATTTCCAACACTCTGGGATACTGGTAAATGGTTTGACAAAAAATGTGGAATGAGCATCTAACACACACTGCTTACCAATTGGTTTTTAAAACACGTGAATTGAATTGGTGTATGAACCAACCAGTTGTGGAGAATCATAAACAATGGTGTTGTATTGAAACCCTTTACTACTACATATGGTTCCATGCTCCCTAATTATAAAACTGTCTATTTGGAATAACTTACAAGGAGATAATGTTGAATAGTGTAATTGTAAATAGATTGAAAAAATGTGCCTATTCATGTTATGAACTTATGACTCCGTGACCAAAGAACACAAAGAGGATAATCTATTATGTCACCGTTTTTAGTCATGGATAGAAGCTTTGATTGATTCCACTTGGTGGTAAATTAGGATATCTCATTAACATGTATTCCTAGTGCCAAAACCTGGTTGATACATTCACCCTACTTGAAAAAATGTGTTAAAGGAGAAATTTTACGTAGTGGGTTTTGAATGCACATAGAACAGAGCACAGTGCACGTGAGTGTTCTTGCTGTGTTTCTTTTGCTCTTGAAGAGATCTTAGTAGCGGCATTAATCCTGTCTTATCCTGTACACATAATGGCTTCATATCCTATTAGTTGGTTTTTATCAAAACTTCTCCTTGTGAGTTTTGGATACTTGTAGCTTGAGAAAATAATTGCACTAATAAAACAACACAATGAATTTACAGTCTATAGTTGTGATTTTGGCATATAAAAACATGCTCTCTAAGAACAAATGTAGTGAACATAAACCATTGTAATAAAACTCGTCTCTCCACAAGGTAAGGAGATAGATGGCTTGTCGATGAAGGGATTTATGCATATGCTTGGCTATATGCCAAATCCTCAACCTAGTAGGTGGCAAAAATTGCACTGCGAGTAAGCCCTTCTATTTTATTTCTAGATTCAAGGACACAAGGCAAGCCTGATAGTCTCTTCTTCAACTCCATAGTAAAGGCATCCATGAACTAATCAACTCTTTATGAGGGCATGAGAGCTGGACTAGAGTTGGGTATTGTAGGGACTAAACTCTATAAATGATATCCAAGTATATCCATGTAGCTGTCAGGACAGGGTTATTATAAGTCATTGTCAAATTATATGCCTATAGATTCGAGCATGTCCAAGGCCAAAATGAAATTAAACTTCATCTGAGACATCGTATATTATTATTATATCATGAATTCCTTCAAGTGTCAGGCACCACTATTTCAAGTATGGTGACCTAGTCTTAAGGGGAACTAATGCCTTACTTCAAGTCTAATGTCTTTTTTGTAGGTCATTCAACCTATGGAGGCACCTTTAATATATATATATATATATAGGATCTAGATGTACAACAATGTTGAAGATCACAAACCCATACCTAAATGTACAACATTGTCGCGACTGCAATTTCTACCAAAATGGTGAAATATACAACATAATCCATGCTTGCTTATGGCTTCAATATGTCCTAAATTTTAGGCAATGATTGCCATTTTGTAACCCTATTTTGTAGAGTGTTGTATTGAATAAGTTATGCCCTGAAATGAAGAAAGAGGTTGTTATTCAAACAACAACCTTCTTGAATATCATAGTTACTCCTTTGACTACAATTGAATCAAGAAAATTATGTTACTCAATTTAAATTAGGGAGATCATGGAACAAAGTCTCTCAAATGAGGGAGAACAAGGAACTTATAAGATACTCAATTGACCATAGGGATATCAAGGGTATTTAAAAACATGCTTCTCCAACAGAATAGGAATAAAATATGAAGAAGATATAACGAAGCATGAAAAAAAGATCTAGAAATCAGAAAGAAGAAATAACATTTCTTACATGCCCATAGGACTTGGTTATCAGGTAGCAGATCCAGAGCCAGCAATAAGAAACAATAAATTGAGTGGATGAAGGATGAAGAAAGAAACAAAAATTGAGTGGGAGTAAGTTGTAACTTGTACCAAAATGCTAGGTGTCGACCTATTTCAAATTTGACTAAAATAATTTTAATCAGGAAAAATGTAGCAGAAAAACAGGAAGAACACAAAACTAGGCCTAAGCTAGATGAAGTTATATTGACCCAGTACAGGGCAAAATCAGTTTTAATTTAGAAGGAAATATATCATATTTTCATGTGAGAAACAATTACCTGGATCCAAAATGCTAAGATAGGACACATGGTAATACTTGCCACATGTTGTTCCCAGATATGCTCTTAAACATCATGGTTGAAAGTGTTGTTCCAGGTAGACCAAGCTCAATTGAGGACAACCAATAGTTTTTGGAAGGCTGAGATGGGGCTTCTTTCCTTATGTTGTATAGGTAGTATAGTCCTTTGGAATATAACCATTGTCTTAATTCAGCAGAAAACTTGTAGACATATCCACCACCTATAAATGGGTGCTTTCCAAGGATGACTTGCTTTCCATCTCCCACTTTTCAAACTACACATTTGTAGAGAAAGGGGAAAGTGACCATGATCACTTTCCATACTATGCAGCCTATTTTGGAAGGTTTAAAGGCATGTACTCTAATCCATTCCACCACCGTCGGGATTCTTAAATATTTTTCCTTGATAATTTGACTCCAAAGTCCCTCTCCAAATAAACTTCTCCAAAGATTGTTTAAGGATAAATATTTGAAAAACTAGATCAGATTTTAAAATCCCCAACCTCCTAGAATTTTTGGAATAGATAAAGAGTACCAGTTTGCAAGTTGTACTCCTTCTTTGCTATATTTTCCAGCCCATGGGAAATTTAATATCATCTATCTTATGGTATTGAGGATAGCAGAGGGGATTTTAGCTAGGGACAACTAGTAGACTACAATGTTTTCCGGAACAAATTTTCACCATGATCATTTTCCCCCAAGTGACATCCAATTGTTACACCATAAATTAATTTTATGCTCCACTTTTCTTATCATCCACTTCTAGTACTATTTATCATAGTTGTTTGGTTTGAAAAATAAGTTGAGATACTTGATACCATTTTCGAGTGAGGTCTTAATCTGCAATGGAAAGATATAATGAATCTCCAAAAGTGTGTTTGGGTTGACTATCGATTGATGAAAGGAGGATTTATTAATATTAATCTCCATTCTAGTGGAATTGCAAAAGAGGTTTATTATTCTGTGGAATTCATGTCATTCAACTATGATTACTAAACCCAGAAGAAGTACATTGTCCACAAAGATAATATGAGTAATGAATTTTTTTTTGGAAATTTTATTTCCCTTTATATTTCCATCCTATTTTTCTTTCAGTAGAAGGTGACTTATACCTTTCATCACAATTGAAAACAATAACATAGACAAGTGGAATCCCTTCCTAAGACCCCGAGAGTCGATGAATTTTTTGGAAGGAGAACCATTGATAAGGATGGAGAAGTTGGCTAAGCATACACAACCCATGCTCCAGTTTGTAACCTCCAAGCTCAACTCGATTTGAAGGAGAAAAAGTATGAGGAAAGTCCAGTTGAATTTATCAAATCTTTATGAAGACCCATTTTAAGTATAAGAGCTTTCATTTTTTTTGACTTAATAGAATGGATGGCTTCTTTGGAAATGGAAATGGCATCATGAATCTACTTATTAGCAAGGAAACCGAATTGATTTAGTGGCAAATTTTCTTCTATCATTCTCTTGATCTTGTTTGAGATTATCTTGGAGATTATTTTATATACTAGGTTGCACAGGGAAATGGACTTGAAGTCCAAAAATTTCTTGGGCTTTGAGAATTTTGGAATCAAGGTTATGTAGGTATCGTTGATGTCTACCGACACTTTCCCTGATCTTCTATATTCCTCTACCATCATGCAGAAAATTGATCCTATGATATCAAAGAAGGTGAGGAATAGTTCCACTATCCATTTATCTGATCCCGAAATTTTTTCTTTAGAGAAAATTTTCAGAACTCCTTCAATTTCCTCTAGGGGGACTGGGATCCTGATCATATTCAATTCCTCTTCAGTGAATAAGCATGGATAATGTTTGATTAATTGCAGCTATGCGCTAATTTTTGAGGACCCTAGATCTTTGAAGAGAGATGAAAAGTAGGATGATTCTGCAATTTTTAACTCCTTAGTGGAAGAGACTATTTTATTATATTCTACCTCAAGCTCCCATATGGTATTTATGTTCCTCCTATTATTTTCATATCTATGGAAAATTTTAGTTTTGACATCTCCCGTTTTTATCCAAGTAGCCCTGCTTTTTAGTCTTCATGTTTCTTCTTCCATATTTAGGATCTAAGTTTTCCTAATTTCCATAAAGCTCAATTTCTAGGTTATTTCTACCGAGAAAGATGAGGAGAATATATGAGAAAGGTGTTCATATTTAGATTATATTTCTTTGAGCTATTTTTTTCGTTTTGTTTTCCTTTTTCTCTCTGTAGCTCCATGAGATTTCTAGCCAAGATAACCATTGTTGATGAACATTTTGAGACCAGGTTTTTCTATCAAATTTCCTTTACCAACAATATGAAAGATCCTTCTTCCAACCATGAATGGTTGAATTTAAAAGGATATATATTTTTATAGGATCAAATTACATCTCTATAAAAATGGGCATGTGATCTTAGAACTTATCTTGAGTTGTCTAGGATCTGAGCCTCCTTACTCTTTCTTCTCTTTCTTCCAACTGCTTTTCCATTAAGAACCTATCCATTCTTTTGGCTATCCCTTCCACACTTATCCTATAATTTATATAGGTAGGGATTAATGGGAAGCGAGCCATGTCACAGATTTAATGGTTCTACAACATTGATGAAAATTAGGAGCTCAAAGGATCTAGTCTAGCTCAAAGACCCCAAGTCTCTCCTACATATATAGTAAATTTAAAGTCTCCTATCATGATGAGGGCTTGATCTAAGAGAAGTTCGTTGGCTTTTATCGAGTCTCAAAAATCTTGTATGTCATTGTATGGTCCATAAGAATTGATTAATTTTATGGGCAAGGGGATCCTCTTATTGATCCTTCTAGAATGATACCCAATGAGGAGGAGGAAGTCTGGAATGATGCATACTTTGGGTCCCATATAGTGATTAGCCCGCCTGATAATCCATTTGATTCTAGAGCACATGATTACTAGCCTGAACAAATATTTTGGAAGCACACTCTAGCTTTTCCTCCCGGTACCATGGCTTCATGAAGATAAATGATAGAGGGGCCATGGGTGTTGATAAATATTTTGAGGGAGGAAAATTTGGAGGGACCCCTAACCCCTTGAATGTTGAGAGACAAAATTATCATTATTTAGGAGAGAAAATGGGTTTTTTTTCTCTAAGCTCCATTGAATTAAGATCTAAATCATCAGGTAGAGAGAGGTTGATTCCACCTTGGATAGGCTAAGGATGATTTCCTTCTCTTGCCATTCCTTTTTTGTTGTTATTTTTCTTTATGATAGTGAGTTTTTGAAAGGAGTAACTAGGTTATATCTGAGAGTTATCAACTGGATTAGTCCCTCTAAATGTGGAAATAGGGGAAATATTAATTTCATATTTATATGAGAGCATTGGTGCATAGGTTACAAGAGTGCCCGAGTTAGTAAGGGAGATTGATGCACTAGAGTGCTCTTCTTTTGAATCAATAAAACCAAATTTGAATAGTGAAGTCAAAGGGAATCCAATATTTTTTAGAGCTATATTGATACACGAAAAATGTTTATTTGGCTTTTCAAGGTTGTCTGGAAATTTGGAGGATGTTATAGGTTTCAAGGAATTTACTGCTGAGTTTTGTGGAAAATAGTGTCTGCTAGAGTTCGAAAGAGAGAAAATGGTTATAGAATTAATTTCATTCAATTATATCTGATCCATAAGTAAGGAATGTTCAACAGAGATATTTTGAATAAAAGAGTTTGGATTTGAAGAGAGACTTACCGTCTTGAATCATATCGCGAGAGTGTTCTGGCCCAAGAGAACCTTCAGGTGATCAACTGGACGAGATGTGTTCCACCACTTTATCATCATCCTTTTAAGTGACAACATCAACCTCATCATTAGATGTCGATCCTTTAGTATAGCCTTGATTAGGGTCATCTGCCAAAAGTTCCCTTTCGCTTGAAAACTCAGAGCTCATATGTTGGTTTTTCAACTTGCTGAAACTAACTCCTTTACCTCCTTCAAGGCAGAATTTGGCCTTTCTTTCAAAACCCACAAAATTTTATCAGGAATCAATTGTTAAGCTGGCCTTGTCAGGTTTTTTGATGGTTATGGATACCAAGGCCTCAATGCAAAGGAACCTCACAAGTATTTTCTAGATGTCCTAGATTCCTGCAATTTATACATCTAAAGGGAGTCTTTCGATATTCTGGTGGCTATATGTTATCCTTCTCATCCTAAAGAATTTTAAGAAACCCTGGTAATCCTTAAGCAGTCTCCATCTCAACCAAAACCCATTCCATACATTTATCTACCATAAAAAAAAATCTTCATCTAGGTAAATGAACCTACCCAATGAATTTTCTGCCTTGATAAGTACCTCCTTTGACCATAGCTCAAGCTAGAATCCTAGAAACAAAACCCAAATATTCTTACATTTATGGAAACCTCAGAGTGGCAGTCTAAATTCTCAAGATCATAGACAAATATGTTCTCCTTCTCGTCCTTAATAATTTTTAGAAACCCTGGTAATCCTTTAGCAGTCTCCATCTCAACCAAAACCCATTCCATACGTTTATGTGCCATCAAAACAAAATATTCATCCAGGTAAATGAACCTACCCAATGAATTTTCCACCTTGATAAGTACCTCCTTTGACCATAGCTCGAGCTGGAATCCTAGAAACAAACCCAAATATTCTTACGTTTCTGGAAACCTTAGAGTGGCAGTCTAACTTCTCAAGCTCAGAGACAAAGTGACCAAGGCCGAATAACGTAGACTTGGCGGGGATTACCAAGTGAAGTCCCGCCCAACATCTCAACAGTCGATTGCCAAAGTACCAACGGTGGAGATCTACAAACTGTCACACTACCAAAACATATCTCGTACCATCGCAATACCAACAATATTATGATCATCGCAAGACCGATATTATCCCCAATACCGCTGTTTATCTTAGAAACATCACATTTTCGACATTGTGTCCCAAAATTTCACTCTTCTGACGGAGTTCCTAAATGTCTCTATACCAATGTTTATCCCCAATACCGTTGTTTATCTTAGAAACATCGCATTTCCGATGTTGTGTCACAAAACGTCGCTCTTCCGACAAAGTTCCTAAACGTCGCAATAGCGACGTTTATCCCCAATACTGTTGCACTTGTCTTAGAAACATCGCATTTCTCACATTGTGTCGCAAAACATCGCTCTTCTGATGGAATTCATAAATGTCCCAATACCGATGATGTCCCTAAACGTCGCTATAGCGATGGTTGTTGGCGGGATTTAAAAAATTGAGAAAAATTGGGGAAATTTAGAAGACACATATAGAATGAATTTAACAAATAGAAATGATAGTTCACATGGTTAAAGGGAGTGTCCAAAGTTTGAATATATGAAAAAATCTGGATGGTGTTTTAGCTACGACAACAGGTACATAGAGGACCAGTGGATCTGGTGGAACTACTTCAGGAAAAAGTTGGGGAAAAGCATGCAAGAGTGCACCACATAGTTTAGCGAGATGGCCATAATGTTGGGTATCTCCCCAAAGAACCCAGATGTACTCCTAAAGTATTTGAGGGGTCTACACTTCCGTCTATAGGAGAAAGTGATGTTGTTCAAGCCCAAAATAATTGGATGAGGCTTGTGTACAAGTACAGTACCTGAAGACCATAGGCCTGAAGAGAACACAATCAATTGGATCAAGGTAGAAGGACCAATGATATGCTTCTAAGGAGGGGAAGAAGAAGCAAAAAAGGGAAAATATAAAAATATGATAACGAAAACACATCAATGCAAAGATCCCAACAACCACTGCAACATTGATGGCCATATAAAGGAGAAGTGTTAGAAGTGTCACCTAGAGCTAAACCTGAAGAAAAAAAAGAAATATAATAAGAAGAAGAATCTCAAGGTCATTAAATCGAGAAACCAAGTTGAAATCTTCTCGTATGTGAATGAGATGATCATCTGTATGTCAGTGCAAAAGAAGATGAATTTGAGTAGCCTTCAACAACAAGAAGATAAAGAAATTACCAAATTATTCCATGTAAATATATAGGTCAGGAAGACCAATATTGATGCTCTATTTGACTCAATATAGTAGGTGAATCCCATTGTAATAGAGCTAGTCAAGAATTTGGGATTGGAAGTTCATGATCATCCAAGCCCATATCCACTAGGATGGGTAAATAAGGATGCAAAGCTCAAGGTAACGAAACAATGCAAAATTAGATTTTCCATCTGTGTTGATTTTATTTATGAAGTATAACTATATGTGGTTCCCCTTGATGTATGTGGAGTCATGTTTTGGAAACCTTTCATATAAATGTGAGATGTAATATTCATGCAGAGAGCCAACTAGTACTGGTTCGTCAAGGGTGAGAAATCGTTCATCATCAACATGCATAAAGGCAAGTAAAAATTTTTACTCGTAAGTGCCAACCAAGTCAAGATATTGATCAGTTCCATCAATAAGTATGTTTTATTATTTTTAATATAAAATCATTTTGCAGAAGAGTCAGTAAGAGTAAAAGCATCCCTAGAGGGTCTACTAAGAAAAATAAACAACATATGGAAGAGTTACTAGAGGTATACAAGGGTGTGTTTCGGGAGCCTGAAGGGTTACCACCTAAGAGGGAAGTGGAGCACGAGATCCAACAATTTTTCACACTCCCCATTGCCAAACATTGGGCTATATAGGAAGTTCGTTATAGAAGCAAGTGAGGTGAATAATATGTTGTAGAAACTACTAGAATAGGGTTGTATGTTTTAA
The DNA here is from genome assembly GCA_034641835.2 of Pinus albicaulis. Taxonomy (NCBI): domain Eukaryota; kingdom Viridiplantae; phylum Streptophyta; class Pinopsida; order Pinales; family Pinaceae; genus Pinus; species Pinus albicaulis. The sequence goes on along the minus strand of CM076579.1, from coordinate 1,397,699,916 downwards.
CCCTGTAAAAAAATTATCCACAAACAAACTCTTAAAACAAAAATATAAACAATGGCGAGAGCATAAAACATAAAACAAATATACACAAATATTTTCCACTGGATCCAAAAATTAGGACTACTAGCTTGATTTTTCATTATATTCCTTTCAATGTTACAACACATATATATACATGACAAATCATTCATTAACCCAAATTCATTAACCCTAGATTAGAACGTAACCATAGTTTCCTTAGCCGGATCTACCATGGGCAGAAAACCATCACACCCAAAACCGTGTGCAAACCCATGCACAAAACCATAGGCAGGTTCACCCACCTAATATAGGGTCCAAATTACTTTTTCGGGGTGCTGGCCCCAAGCCTGTGTAGGGGGTCTATTGCCCCCCTAAAAACCCTTGTACAAGGGGTGATGCCCTATGACCCCCTTGTTGCACCCGGTGCAAGTGTAGGGGGGTTTATCACCCCCCTCTTACTTCTCGCTTCTCGCCTGCAGCTAGTCGTGGAAATAATATAACACACACCCAAGAAGGGTGTCATTCAACTAAGTACATCATGATGTGGGTCACCCATCATCATTGTGCCAAAGAAATATGGGACTTGGTGGATGTCTATAGACTAAAAAACATTTAACAAAATCATGCTCAAGAACATGTACCCCCTACCTAGGATAGGTGATTTGCTAGATCAATTGCAGTAAGAAAAATACTTCTCCAAGGTAGACTTAAAGCCTATATATCACCAAGTTAAAGTCAAAGAAGAAGATAACTAGAAGACAACCTTCAAAACCAAACAAGGTTTTTATGAGTGCTTAGTCATGCCATTTAGCCTATGTAATGCACCAACTATGTTTATGAGATTAATGAATGATGAATTGTGCCCTTTTGTAGATTCATTTCTTATTTTCTATTTGTATGATACATGGGAGAAGCACATCTCACATTTGGAACAAGGTGGGAGATGTTAAAGAAGCACCAACTTCTAGAAAATATCAAGAAGTGTGAGTTTGAACAACATTTTTTATTATATCTAGGGAATTTAATAGGTGGAGGAGATTTGAAGATAGATCCTACCAAGATGGAGGTGATCATGAAATGGCTGATGCTTATTAATGTTTCTGAGGTTAATATTTTCATGGGGGCAAAACAATACTTGAGGAAATTCATAGCCTCATTTTTAGCAGTAGTAACAACACTCCATGCCATAAAAAAAATGTGACAATAGTTTTCAGTGTGGAAAGGGTCAGTAAAGGAATTTTGAGGAGCCAAAGAAGAAAAGTAGTCAAGCACTAGTTATGTCATTACCAAACTTGCAACAACCCTTTGAAGAGGAGAAATATGCAAGTGTGTATGCTATGGGAGCGGTCTTGATGCAGGGAGTGTTAGGTCCCTATAATAATAGTGTATTCCCCTTATAGTTATTGTTAATGTAGCCCCCATATTGTTATTGTTGTTCCCCATAAAATCCCACTATTTTTATTGTTGCACCCTTGCATTATTATTGTTATGTAGGCTCTGATTATATTATGACCCCTTAGACTCCTATATATAGAAAGGAGGTCTTGTCATTTGTATCATCCAAGAATTGTTCATTTATGTAATGTAAAGGAGTTTTTCCTCTTAGAGAGGATAATTTTTAAGTCGTTGATATAGATTTTCTTTTGTTTTGTGAGATGGATGCATAACATTTGGTATGAGAGATTTGGATTCTAGGGTTTCACTGCTTCAAACAAGCCATCTTAGAATTTTTTCTATAATTTTTTTTATACGAAGTTTAAAAAGCTGAAATTACAACTACGTGGATTTGAAATCTGGGTGAACTTCGTGTAGGAATTTTAGATCTTGGTTCGTTATATTTTTTGAGATATTCTCAGAAGAAGTTAGGGTATTTGTAGGCTCCATAAGTCAATCTCAAACATGTGAACTAGGGAAAATTGTCATAACTTTATCTCTGAGAATCAGATTTGAAGTTTTTAAAGAGTGACTGAAAGAAAATATACTATATTTTTTCTTATATCTTTTTTAGGGTCGAAGGTCGAAACAGTGACACGTGACACTTTGTACAAGTTTTCTCTACTGAACTAACCCATAACCAGGTCATCGTGGGATATTGGGCATAGATTTATCTTGAAGAATCCAATTTTGATCTAACTTGTGGTATTTAATAGAAGACTTAGAGGGATACCATAAGACTAAGTTTCAGATCTTGGATATCTAAAATTACATAGATACAACAGTTTAAATATCTAGCTCTAAAAAGCAAGGAAAATAGTGTGTATTTAAAAAAAAAAATTGCATAACTTTTGTTTAAGAAATCAGTTTGAAGTGATTCAAAGGGAATAGTGAAGGATATATATCATTGTTTGATTCCAAAATTCCTCGAAAATAAAAAATGGATACACCTAGTAAGCAACCAGAAAGCTCTACCATGACACATGAAGAAGAGGAAGAATTAGAACATGATATACTAAAATTACGAGACCAAGTGCAACAAATTTTTCTCTCGCAAAGAGTAACCAAAAATGAACTGGAAGCTAAGATAGATGGTTTAGAGGCAAAAATGAAAAGAAACCTGGAAGGTTTGAAGGATGATTTAAAATCAAACATGGAATCTAGGATGGATGGTTTGAAGAATGGTTTGAAATCAAACATAGAAAGTTTGAAGGAAGGTTTGACAAATTTTTTACAAGTAATGCTTCCTAATGGTGACAAGGTACTCCATGAAAATCATGACGAGGAAAAAAATAATATAAATTATGATTTTAGAGACTATAATGTGGGGTTTAAGAGCCACCACATTCCAAAGATAGATACGAGGAATTTATATTGCAAGGATCTGGTAACTTGGATACTACAGATGGAGAAATATTTTGATCTACGGGATGTGCAACACACACAAAAGGTACACATTACATCTTTATATTTATAACCCAATCAACTTATATGGTATTGATGAATTTTTTCTAATAAACCACTTGTCACTTGGTTAATTTTTATAGAGGAAATGATAACACATTATCATGGATACAAAGAGCAACACCTTCTTTACCTAATTGATAAATATAAAACAAAAGGGTTCAATGGAAGAGCACATTCAAGACTTCCAAAAATTGAATATCAAGGTAAATGATATTCCAGAGGAGCATAATATTGATGTATTCATAGGGACTTGAAAGGATGACATCCAACATGAGGTTTTCCTTTGGGAACCTAATTCATTGGAGAAGACATTCAAGGTGGAAAGAAAAGTTGAAAGAAAAATTATGGAAACAAGGAAGTCTAGCACTCACAACTATAAATATGTAAATGTTGTTGCTCCTAGCATTCCACAACCTACAAGGCTGACACCACAACAATTTGAAGAAAAAAAAAGAAAAATGGATTTGTTAGAGTTGTGATAGAAAACACACTAAAGGTATAAGAGTGTGTTGAGAAGAAAAGGAACAAGAAACATCAAAAGAGGGGGATATACTCCAATAACCAACCCTAGAGAAAGAATAAATGGATTAGACTATATCTTTTAATGCATTGGTAGGAATTACCACTCCCCAAACTCTCAAGATAGAAGTATATATCAAGAAGAAAAAGGTAATAGTGTTGATTGATTAGGGTAGTACCCATCATTTTATTCATTATAAGATAACCAAGGAATGGAATTTCTTCCTATATCAAACACCAAAGTGTCAAGTTATGGTTGAAAATTAAGGAAATATAAATTTCTCTAGAAAGTGCCATCATATAAATATAACCATGGGGGAATTTGTATTGAATAGTCCAATTATTTCCATCCCGATGGGTGGTGCTGATGTTGTACTAGGAGTCCACTCATTACAATCTTTGGGGATGATAACATTTAATTTTCAAGAACTTTTGTTGAAATTTTTTAGGAAGGAAAGGAAGTTGAATTAAGGGGTATTTCATAGAAACCAAGAAATATAATCAACTCTAATGGCATGAAAAAAATTCTAAAGAAATAACAACGAGGCGTTTTTTTCACAATTATGCTCACTATAGATTCAAACATTGGAATCATCTATTTCTACAGATCTCCAAAAAGTCTTGGAAAATCATTCCAATGTATTTGAGACTCCCAAATTCCTCCCACCTATTTGATACTCCCAAAGGACTCCCATATATATCCCTATGCCTAAAAGAGTGAAATTTAACGCATGGTTGCAAAAATGCTAGAGGTTGGTATAATTCAAACTAGTTAAAGTTGTTCCTTTGATCCAGTAGTATTGGTGCATAAGAAGGATGGATCATGGCGTATGCGTCCAGATTACATGGAACTCAATAAACAAACTATTAAATATAAATTTCATGTTCCTGTCATTAACGAATTATTGGGTGAATTTGATGGAGCAATTTACTTCACCACACTGGATCTTTGTTCATGATATAATCAAATTAGAATGAAGATTGAATAAATTCCAAAAACTATATTAAGAACTCATGAGGCTCATTATGAATTTTTGGTCATGACTTTTGGCCTTACTAATGCACCTTCCAGATTTCAAGGTTTGATGAATTCAATTTTCAAACCATTCCTTAGAAAATCTATGTTAGTATTTTTTGATGATATACTAGTGTACAACAAGTCTTGGAAGGATCATGTTCAACATGTTGATAGGGTGCTCAAACTATTGGAGGAGAAACAATTAAATGCAAAAACCTACAAATGTTTCTTTGGAGTACATGAGGTGGAATATTTGGGTCATATTGTATCTCATGAGGTTTTTAAGGTAGACCCTAACAAAATTAAATCCATTGAGGAATGGAAAATCCCCACCACCATAAAAAATCTTGGAGGATTTCTGGGGTTGACAAGATGTTATCACAAGTTTGTTCAGAATTATGGGAGAATAACATCTCCTATAACAACATTACTAAAGAAATATGCATTTTCTTGGACTCCAGAAGCAACTAAGGCCTTTGAAAATCTTAAAGAGGCAATGTGCCAAGCACCGGTCTTAGCTGCAACAGACTTCACAAAAACCTTTATTGTGGAATATGGTGCCTCAGGAAATGGAGTTGGTGTTGTTTTAATGCAATATGGAAGGCCCATTGCTTTTGAAATTCATGCAATAAAAGGAAAGTATTTACAAAAACCTATTTATGAGAAGGAAATTTTGGAAATACTACATGCACCAAAGTAATGGCGACCTTACCTAATGGGAATATAATTCAAGGTAAAAACATATCATGATATCCTTTAATAATTTTTGGAACAAATATTATCTTCAGAAAAACAAAAAAAATGGGTCATAAAGATTTTTGGTTGTGAATTTGAAATCATCTACAAAAAAGGGAAGAAAAATGTTATTTCAGTTTCACTCTCAAGAAAGGATGAGGATATGGAAGCATTGCTTTGTGCCATTTCTATTATCCAACCTGATTGGATAACTGAAGCAACAAATGAATGAAAGAATGATGAAGAAGTGTGGGCACTCATTCAAAATTTGCATCAAGACCCCAGTACATCTAATACATTTAGCTCGAAAAATGATTCATTATGGTACAAAGGCTGCTTATATCTTTATAAGAATTCCCAACTCAAACAAAAGATTCTTTTGTAATTGCACACCTCCCCTTTAGGAGGGCACTCAGGATTTTTTAAAACTTATCATAGTATCAAGAAGGAATTTTTTTAGGAGGGCCTTAAATATGATATTCAGAAGTTGTGGCATAATGGTTGGTTTTCCAACAAAATAAAGTTGAGACAATTAAGACCTCATGTGTGTTACAACCTTTATCCATTCCAATTCAGCATTGGGAGGAGGTCTCAATAGATTTTATCACAAGTTTACCCAAGTCTTAAGGAAAGAGTGTCATCATGGTGGAAGTTGATATACTTACAAAGTATGCACACTTTTGTGCATTATCTCATCACTTTAAAGCCAGTACAATTGCTACTGCATTTATGGAAACAATTCAAAAGCTACATGGAAACCCAAATATTATTGTAAGTGACAAAGATCCCATTTTCACTGGAAATTTTTGGACGAAATTATTTTCTTGTCTTGGTGCTCAATTAGCTCATATCTCATATTATCATCCTCAATCTAATGAGAAAACTGAGATAGTGAACAAATGTTTGGAAGGGCATCTTTGTTGCTTTGTATCTGATAAAAAAACACAATGGGTTAAGTGGTTACCTCTAACTTAATGGTGGTATAATACTTCCTTCCATACTGCAACAAAAATGACCCCATTTATGGAAATTTATGGATATCACCCACCATCCATAACATCATATTTAAGAGAAAATTATAACGCTCAAGCAGTGGAAGATGACATCGAGCATAAAAAAAAAGTTATCCACCCATTAAAGTATAACCTCACTCTAGCGTAGAAGCAAAAGAAACAACAAGCATATCAACATCGCAGTGCAAGAATTTTTGATGTAGACGATTGGGTAATTTTACGACTACAACCATAAAAACAAATTTCCCTCAATAAAGCTAAGAAGGATAATAAATTATCACCCAAGTACTATGGTACTTATAAAGTGTTTCAAAATATGGTACTATGACATACAAATTGGATTTGCCTACATCTTCTCGAGTACACCCATTTTTCCATGTTTCATGCTTAAAGAAGGTTATCGGTGATAAGCTCCTAGTTCAAACAATATTGCCAAAACTTGACAAAGAAGAAAAAATCATATTGGAGCCTTAAGCATTCACAAAAACAAGAACCCAACAACTACGAAATTGATCATTTTCAAAGTATATCATTAAGTGGAATAAATTACCCGATGAAGATTCCACATGGGAGGATGATAATTTTATACAAAAGCATCTAGAACTACTCAAGCATTTAGGAAAACAAAGTTTTTGAAGGAGAGAGGAATGTTAGCTCGCTATAATAATAATGTAGTTCCCTTATTGTTATTGTTAATGTAGCCCCCATATTTTTATTGTTGTTCCCCATAAAAGCCCACTATTGTTATTGTTGTGCCTCTACATTATTATTGTTATGTAGCCTCTGATTATATTTTGACCCTTAGACTCCTATATATAGAAAGGAGGTATTTTCATTATCATCCAAGAATTATTGATTTATGTAATGCAAAGGAGGTTTCCCCCTCGAAGAGGATAATTTTTAAGTCATTGATCTATCTTTTCTTCTATTTTGTGAGTTGGTTCAATAATAGGGAGGAAGGCTCATATGCTACTATTATTAAGTATTTCATAGGGTAGTTCTTAACTACCATGCCTACGACAAGGAGCTCTATGCCCTGGTGCAAGTTGTGAAGAAGTGTAAGCGTTATCTGATGGGAATGGATACAATAATCCACAGAGATCACCAACCACTACAATACTTGTAGGACGAGAGTAAGCTACAACAAACCAGACATTACAAGTGGATGGGGTTTCTACAAAAGTTTCATTTGGTGATCAAGTACAAGAAGGGAAGAAAAAACAAGTTGGTCGACATGATTTCAAGGCCACACACACCAGATATTGCAACTTTGGGAACTCTTATGCACATGGAGCCATTCACCCATGATGCATAAATAGAGTCATACTCAAAGGATGAGGAATTCAAGGAGGTGTTTCAACAGTTGCAAGTTCAAAGTCATGTATATGATGGTGATAACACCATTTACTACCGTCCCCAGGATGGGTGACTCAAATGGCTAGATAATATATGTGTTCCTTAAGGTGAGAAGTTGTAGCTGACTAGAGAGGCTCACACCTCGAAGGTTGTTGGGAAATTTAGTGTAGGGAATACCATTTCCAACTTGAATAGGTATTTTTATTGAACCAAGATGCAAGATAAAATCACTATGTTCATAAGAGGATCCATGCAGCTTTGTTGTACCAACATGAAACATGGTCTATATCATCCCTTACATGTACCCAATCCTCCTTGGGAAATTATTTCCATGGAATTTATGGGAGGTTTACTAAAAACCAAGAAGGGACAAGACTACCTATTCATGGTAGTTGACAGGTTTAACAAGAAGTGTTATTTGATTCCATGTAAAAAGATGATCAATGGGAAAGAAGAAACAAAATTATTATTTGGTAGGCCTGGGTGCACTTTGGGATACCAAGGAGCATCATTTCAGATTAAGACACAAGATTTATCACTTTAGTTTAGAAAACCTTGTGGTAAAATATGGACATGAAGTTGAAGAGATATAAAGAATTACATCCACAAACAGATGGGAATAAAAAAGTAGTCAACAAGACTTTGGTTCAACATTTGAGTGGATACAACCAGAAGCATATGAAGACGTGGGATGAAAATATGGTATATATACAAAATTATTACAATAGAAAATTTTACACTTCTACATAAAAGTCCCCATTTGAAACTTGTTTCGGATATTTTACACCTTCACCTTTGGACATTGCATATGGGAAATAAGGAGGAGTGAGGGAATATCTTATATGAGACACCTTGAAGGTTGAAAAGTTTGTAGAAAAGATCATATATATCCATATATAGGTACAATATACACTACAAAAGTCACACGAGAAATGTTGTGTAACCAGCTCCAAAAATAGAGGAAAAAAGATATCAACGCCTTAGAAATAAGCCACTTCGAGGGGGCAAACTCCAATACATTACATAAATGAACAATTCTTGGATGATACAATTTACAAAACCTCCTTTCTATATATAGGAGTCCATGGGGCCATAATGTAATCCTAGTGGCCACAATGTAATCCTAGCCGACCTAACAATAATAATTTAAGGGCACAATAATAACAAAATGGGGTTACAAGGGTACAATAATAACAATAAGGGGGTTACACTAACAATAATAAGGGACTATACTAGTAATATAGGGACCTAACATGCCCCTCTCCTTCAAAAAAAGTGTTGTCCTCAACGCTTGAGTAGCTCTGGGTGTTTTTGTATAAAATTCTCATCCTCCCATGTAGAATCTTCAGTGGGTAAGTTCTTCCACTTGATGAGATACTCTGAAATTGATCGATTCCGTAGTTGTCGAGTTCTTTTTTCCATGACTGCTTCAGGTTCCAATATGATTTTTCCTTCCCCATCAAGTTCTGGCAATACTGTTTGAACTGGAAGATCTTCACCTATAACCTTCTCTAAGCATGAAACATGGAAAACTGGATGTACTCGCGAAGAAGCAGGAAGCTCCAATTTGTATGCCATAGTACCAATCTTTTGCAACACCTTGTAAGGACCATAGTACTTGGGCAATAATTTATTATCCTTCTTTGCTTGCTTGAGGGACATTTGTTTGTATGGTTGTAGCCGTAAAAATACCCAATCTCCTACATCAAAACTTCTCTCGCTATGATGTTGATTTGCCTGTTGTTTCATTCGATTTTGTGCCAAATTCGGGTTATCCTTTAAGAGTTGGAGAACTTCTTGCTGATGCTCGATGTGATCTTCCACTGCTTGAACCTTCGAATTTTCCCTTAAAGATGATGTGATGGATGGTGGATGATATCCATAAAGTGCCACAAATGGGGTCATTTTTGCTGCAGTATGGAAGGAAGTGTTATACCACCATTCAGCGAGAGGTAACCACTTGACCCATTGTGTTTGTTTATCAGATACAAAACAACGAAGATATCCTTCCAAACATTTATTTACTATATCTATTTGACCATCATATTGAGGATGATAAGATGAGCTATGAGCTAATTGAGTACCCAAGCAAGAAAATAACTCCGTCCAAAAATTTCCCGTAAAAATGGGATCTCTGTCGCTCACAATAACCCTTGGGCTTCCATGTAGCTTTTGAATTCTGTCCACAAATGTAGTAGCAACTGTACTTGCTTTAAATGGATGAGATAATGCACAAAAGTGTGCATACTTGGTAAGTATATCAACTACCATCATGATGACATTCTTGCCTTCGGACTTCGGTAAACCCGTGATAAAATCCATTGAAATCTCCTCCCAACGTTGACTTGGAATGGATAAAGGTTGTAGAAGTCCCGGGGTCTTAATTGTCTCCACTTTATTCTGCTGGCAAACCAAACATTCCGCCACAAACTTTTGAATATCAGATTTAAGGCCATCCCAAAAAAAATCTTTCTTCACCCCGTGGTAAGTTTTTAAAAATCCTGAGTGTCCTCCTAAAGGAGAAGTGTGCAATTCCAGAAGAATCTTTTGTTTTAGTTGGGAATTCTTACAAAGATATAAGCGATCTTTGTACCATAAGGAATCATTTTTCCAACTAAATGTATCAGATGTACTAGGATCTTGCCGCAACTTTTGAATGAGTGTCACTACTTCTTTGTCCTTCTTCCATTCATCTCTTGCTTCCATTATCCAATCTGGTTGGATAATAGAAATGTCACAAAGCAATGCTTCCACCTCTTCATTTTTTCTTGAGAGTGCATCTGCAACAACATTAAGCTTCCCTTTTTTGTATATTATTTCAAACTCATAACCCAACATCTTTGTGACCCATTTTTGCTACTCTTCCAAAGATAGTCTTTGTTCCAAAAAGTTTTTAAGATTATCATGATCAATTTTTACCTTGAAGTGTCTTCCCATTAGGTAAGTTCGCCATTTCTTTATTGCATGTAGTATTTCTAACATTTCCTTCTCATAAATAGGTTTATGTAAATACTTTCCTTTGATTGGACGACTTTTCAAAAAGTAATGGGTCTTCCTTCCTATTATTGACAACTGCTTCATGGACAAGATCGATCTCCCTAGTGTCAGAAGACAATATAGCAACAAACGAACAACTAAGTTTGTCTTTCTCTAAATATATTCGTTTTACAAATAAATGCTATGAAGGTGTCGATCCTACCTTATATCCAAATGCTTATTTGCGGTCGTAGTGCTTCCGTCGCATCAATAATCCTTCGTCACAACAAGAGCTCTTTTGTCGCAAGAAAGTATTATCTTTCGTCAATCTGCAATTACAAACAAGCAAATATTAAATAGCACTTGTATAACAAATAATTATAAAACATATCTATCATAGTGATCAAGGAATCTATGAAATAAATGATCAAACGACAGCTTATTGAAATAAACAATCGAATGACAATTTATTGAGAAAAAAAGAACTTGATTGTATTAATCTTAAAATATACAGAAGAACCTTACAACCTTACCCTTGATGTTCGAAAGGCCTTCCCGGGGTCCGAAGCAGGAATCTCCTCTACTTTGATAAGTCTTGCACTCTTCCTCTAGGTGCACAAAAAGGTATGTGATCTTTCCTCTCAAAAGCTCAACGGAAAGAAGTCTAAATCTTAACAGCACTTCAACTCAAAAATCTTAATTCTCCATCTCTAGAATCTCAATCTCCAAAAACTCAACCCCTTGAGGCTACCCAATGCCTCCTTTTATAGAGCAGATGAGGAGGTTAGGATTCCACCTTTAAAGGGATAGAACCCTCCTTCAAAGGGATAGGCTCCTCACATCAAGGGATTAGTTCCTTGAGGTGTGGGATACATGCACCTTACCAAAGCGTACTCATCCCCAAAAAATCTCATCCAGAACCTTCTAGAATTGACCAAAATTCAACTTTTTCAGTGAAATTCCGCGCTTTTTTAACTTTACAGGGGTACCGCAGGTATTACACTAGAAAAGTGCGTTCTAGAACGCATTTTATCTTCACATTACCTGCGTACCCTAGCTAAAAACGCAGGTAGGCTTCATATTAACTGCGTACCCAAGGTTTTTTTGAGCTTTTTAGGTTTTTCCTCCTGGGCTGTGGCTTGGAATGAGGAACAAAGGTTGTAAGACTTGGTGCAGAGGAGGCATGTATGAGTGTTACCGAGCTCATATGGGCCGGAAGAAATGTCAAGGTGACACTAAGAAAAATTGCATTTCCCCAAAGTGCGAAGTCCGAAATAGATGAAGATGAAGTCCGTCATATATGAAGAGTGAAGTACTTTATCATTTCAAGGATCATCCTGTGGACACCCCAGTCGGAACCTGTAAAAACATTCAATGCAAAATATATATATGTAATCATATCATCGCTGAGGTAGGCATTCCCATACTCAGATCAAAACTAACTAGAACTAACTCTAAATTGTTCTGATACAGGAATGATTTTGAATACATCACAGTATAGACATATGTCGACACAGCATGGACGCAGCCATCTGTTTATAAATAGTCTATTGTATGAATGATAACAAAATTCCTCGCAGCCTGGATGGTGGAAACTAGATCCAGGGTCTTGATTTCCGCATCTCGAACTAGTACGATTCTATCCATGTGAATAAATGTGTTGAAGTTGAACATGGTAGAAACCACTTGATTACCAGTCAATGATGTGAACTGTTAACAAGTGTGAGAGAAACCACCAGTAATGTCAATGGCTCTCAAAGTACTCAGTACAATCCATGAAATGTGAATGAATGAGTTGAATTCGAACATGTCACGGAATCATTCGATCGAAGGTCAATGATGCAACCTGTCGTCGAAGGCGAGAAACCTGCCATTGAGGCATGCAGATTTCAAGGTACTGACGATTTCTGGATCAACTTCCTAGATAATGAGCTGTCGTCGATAGAAAGTGATCCATCGTAGGCAAGCCCACAACACGAAATCATAGATCAAGTTTTGAAGAAATATATTGGCAAGGACTGACTCAGGGATGGTCAAAATGGAAGACAAATATTTTGCATATGAATGGTTTGTTTGAACTGTCCTCTTGAACACATAACGACACTGCAGATGGCTTGGTGACAATTGACCCAAAGCTAATACCCAGAAACCGGCTGAAGACTTTCAATGTGGTTTGATTAACTGTTAGGCAAAGGATTTTCCCAACCCAGGTGGACAAAAAGTGTCGTGTTCAAGAGTGGTTAACGGCTTTCCGAATAATCAAAATGTAACAAACAGGTTCGTTTTTCTCTCTTTTCCCCCACCATTTCTGGCAAGTACCTCTTTATTTTTGACAAGCTTGAGGAGGATAACATTTTCTTGTCTGCGAAACCAGAGATTCTGGGTTCGATCCCCAGTATGGTCGCCAATTTGTTGGCCGGATAAATCGTTCTTGCAGACAAGACCGATCTCCCTAGTGTCAGAAGACAATCTAGCAACAAACGAATAACTAAGTTTGTCTTTCTCTAAGTATATTATTTTACAAATAAATGTTATGAAGGTGTCGATCCTACCTTAGATCCAAATGCTTATTTGCGGTCGCAGTGCTTCCGTTGCATCAATAATCCTTCGTCGTAACAAGGGCCCTTTTGTCACAAGAAAGTATTATCTTTCGTTGATCTGCAATCACAAACAAGAAAATATCAATAGCACCTGTATAACAAATAATCATAAAACATACCTATCATAGTGATCAAGGAATCTATGAAATAAACGATCAAACGACAGCTTATTGAAATAAACAATCGAATGACAATTTATTGAGAAAAACAGAACTTGATTGTATTAATCTTAAAATAACAGAAGAACCTTACAACCTTTGCCTTGATGTTCGAAAGGCCTTCCCGGGGTCCGAAGCAGGAATCTCCTCTACTTTGATAAGTCTTGCACTCTTCCTTCAGGAGCAAAAATAGGTATGTGATCTTTCCTCTCAAAAGCTCATCAGAAAGAAGTCTAAATCTCAACAACACTTCACCTCAATCTCCACTTAACTTAACTTCTTGAACTTGTGTTAACCTTTTTAGGCTACCCAATGCCTCCTTTTATAGAGCAAATGAGGAGGTTAGGATTCCACCTTCAAAGGGATAGAATCCTCCTTCAAAGGGATAGGCTCCTCACATCAAGGGATTAGTTCCTTAAGGTGTGGGATAGATGTACCTTATCAAAGCGTACTCATCCCCAAAAAATCTCATCCAGAACCTTCCAGAATTGACCAAAATTCAACTTTTTCAGTTTAATTCCGCGCTTTTTTAACTTTACAGGGGTACCGCAGGCATTACACTAGAAAAATGCGTTCTAGAACGCAGTTTCTCTTCTCATTACCTGCGTACCCTAGCCAAAAACGCATGCAGGCTTCATGTTAACTGCGTACCCAAGGTTTTTTGAGCTTTTTAGGGTTTTTCCTCCAGTTTCAGGGCTTGGAATGAGGAACAAAGGTTGTAAGACTTGCAGAGGAGGCATGTATGAGTGTTACTGAGCTCATACAGTCAGCAAAATGTCAAGGTGACAGTTTTCAGTGTAACACTTCCTGCATTAAAACTACACCAATTCCATTTCCTGAGGCATCAAATTCCACAATAAAGGTTTTTGTGAAGTCTGGCGTAGCTAAGACCGGTGCTAGGCACATTGCCTCTTTAAGATGTTCAAAGGCCTTAGTTGCTTCAGGAGTCCATGAAAATGCATCTTTCTTCAATAATGTTGTTAGAGGTGCCGCTATTCTCCCATAATTCTTAACAAACTTGCGATAATACCCTGTTAACCCGAGAAATCCTCGCAACTGCTTTATGGTTGTGGGGACTTTCCATTCCCTAATGGCTTTAATTTTGTTAGGGTCTACTTTAACACCCTCGTGAGATACAATATGACCCAGATATTCCACCTCTTGTACTCCAAAGAAACATTTGGATTTTTTTGCATATAATTGTTTCTCCTGCAATAGTTTGAGCACCCCGTCAACATGTTCAACATGATCCTTCCAAGACCTCCTGTAGATTAGTATATCATCAAAAAATACTAGCACAAATTTTCTAAGGAAGGGTTTGAAAATGGAATTCATCAACCCTTGAAATGTAGAAGGTGCATTGGTAAGGCCAAAAGGCAAGACCAAAAATTCATAATGACCCTCATGAGTTCGAAATGTTGTTTTTGGAATATCTTCAGTCTTCATTCTAATTTGATGATATCCTGAACGAAGATCCAAATTGGTAAAATAAATTGCTCCATGTAATTCATCCAATAATTCATCAATCACGGGAATGGGAAATTTATCTTTAATGGTGAGCTTATTAAGCTCCCTATAATTTGGACACATTCGCCATGATCCATCCTTCTTGTGTACCAATACTACAGGAGCAGAGAAAGAACTTTGACTAGGTTGAATTATACCTGCCTCTAATATTTCTGCAATCATACGTTCAATTTTTCTCTTTTGGAAGTAAGGATATCTATAAGGCCTGATGTTTGGAGGAACACTTCCTGGAATCAAATGAATAGCATGATCATGATCACAAACAGGTGGGAGTCCTTTGGGAGTTTCAAACACCTTGGAATGATTGTCCAAGACTTGTTGGAGATCTGCAGAAATAGATGATTTTGATGTCGGAACTTCTAGTGAGCATAATTGTGCAGTTACGCCTCGTTGTTTTTTCTTTAGAAGCTTTGTCATGACATTAGAGCTTATTATCCTTCCTGGCTTCCCTTCAATACCCCGTAATTTGACTTCCTTTCCTTCTGAAAAAAATTTCAAGAAAAGTTCTTGAAAATTAAAAGCTACCGTCCCAAAGATTGTAACCATTGTACTCCTAGTACAACATCAGCACCTCCCATAGGAATGGAAAGCATTGGACTAGTCAATACATATTCCCCCATGGTTAGCTTGACATTATGGCATTTTCCAGAGCAATTTATAGTTCCTCCATTTGCAACCATCACTTGACATTCTGGTGCTGGGTATAGGAAACAATTTAATTCCTTGGCTACCTTACAATGAATAAAATTATGGGTGCCACCTGAATCAATCAACACTATTACCTTTTTCTTCTTGATCTGTCCTGCTATCTTGAGAGTTTGAGGAGTGGTAATTCCTGCCAGTGCATTACATGATATGGTCGGATTCATTTCTTCCTCTTTTATGGCTGGTTCCTGGTGTGTATCCTCTTCTTGTTCATTTTCTTCTTCTTCTTCACAATCTATGTAAAATAATTTCTTTTCAACACACTTATGACCTTTAGTGTATTTGCTATCACAACTGTAGCAAAGCCCTTTTGCTCTTTTTTCTTCCAATTGTTGTGGTGTCAACCTTGTATGTTGTGGAAATCTAGGCGTAGCAACACTTCCTTCTTTATAGAATTGAGTGGTAGGCTTCCTTGTCGCCATAATTTTACATTCAAATTTTCTTGCCAACTTGAATGCCTTCTCCAATGAATCAGGTTCCAAAACACGAACTTCATGTTGGATGTTATCCTTTAGAGTGCCTATGAAGAGATCAATCCCGTGTTCCTCTGGAATATCAGTTACCCTTATATTCAATTTTTGGAAGTCCTCAATGTGCTGCCCCACTAAAACCTTTTGTTTGAGATTTATCAATTGGCTAAAGAAGGTGTTGCTCTTTGTATCCTCATAATGTGCTATCATTTCCTCCGTAAAGATTGACCAAGTGACAATTTTTTTACGGGAGCAAAGCCATCGATACCATACAAATGTATTTTGTTCTAAATGTAAAGTTGCAATGCGTACCTTTTGTGTGTTTCGCACGTTATGGAGATCAAAATATTGCTCCATCTGTAGTATCCATGTTACAGGATCCTTTCCATCAAACTTCCTCATATCCATTTTTGGAATATGGTGGTTCTTCCCGCCAACATTAGAGTTTATGAAATCACAATTAACATTTATTTTGTTCTCATCATGAGGTTCTTCCACTATATTTTCACCATTAGGAAACCTTTCTTGTATCAACTTTGTCAAATCTTCGATGTTTGATTTTAGATCATCCATCTTAGCTTCCATGTCGGCCTTCTCCATTCCATCCATCTTCACTTCCACGCCATCCATCTTAGCTTCCATGCCTTTCTTCAAACCATCCATCTTCACTTCCACGCCTTTCTTCAAAACTTCCATTTCATTTTTTTTTTCTCTTTGCGAGAGTGAAATTTGTTGCACTTGCTCTTGTAATTTTGATAGATCATGTTGCAATTATTCATCTTCATGAGTCATGGTAGAGCCTTCTGAAGGCTTAATGGGTGTTGAATTATTTTTAGGTGCCATTTTAGAATCCAATATTGATACCTATTCTACAATATTCCCTTGGAATCAATTCAACTTTATTCTTCAAACAAGACTTATGCAATTCAGAAAAAAAAATACACACCTTTTACTTGCTTTGAGGAGCTCGATATTGAAATTGAATTATCTCTGTAATTGAAAATCTTCAATATCTTAAATTTAGCCCTGTAGTAGCTCTCTGAAGCTTCTTTCAAATGCCACAGGTCTGATCTAATTTGGATTCTCCAAGACAAAGTTGTGTCCAATCTCCCACAATGACCTAATTTTGGACTGGTTCAGTAGAGAAAACTTGTAGGACTTACCACGTGTCACTGTTTCATCCTTTGTCTCTGAAATTGATAGCCAAGAAACTAAAATCTGTGTACTTGTGACCACTTTTTACGGCACTCAAATCCACTGCCCAGAGAGAGAGTTATTGAACTTTTCTCACGATCACCTCTTTGAGATGAAATTCAGGAGCCTGAAAAAGCACTACCTTCCACGATCATATCTCCAAAAATATTGCAAACCAAGCTCTGAAATTTTTTGAAGAATTTCCTCAGGATTTCAGCTTCGCACCATACGAATTTCAGATTCTGAACCTTCGTAGAAAAAAATGTATAGCGACAATGCCACGATGACCTGTTTAGGAGCTTGAAAAAATACCTAACTTCCACAGATGATATCTCCGAAAATATTGCGAACCAAGATCTGAAGTTTTCAGACAATCGTCCTCAGGATTTCAGCTTTACACCCTAAAAATTTCAGCTTCTGAAACTTCGTAGAAAAAATTTATAGCGAAAATGCCATGATGACCTATTTAGAGCAGCGAAACCCTAGATTCCCAAGCTCTGATACCAAATGTTGTGTAACTAGCTCCAAAAATAGAGGAAAAAAGATATCAACGCCTTAGAAATAAGCCACTTCGAGGGGGAAACCTCCAATACATTACATAAATGAACAATTTACAAAACCTCCTTTCTATATATAGGAGTCCATGGGGCCATAATGTAATCCTAGTGGGCCAATGTAATCCTAGCCGACCTAACAATAATAATTTAAGGGCACAATAATAACAAAATGGGGGTTACAAGGGTAAAATAATAACAATAAGGGGGTTACACTAACAATAATAAGGGACTATACTAGTAATATAGGGACCTAACAAGAAATATAAAGCTAAGCATGATTAGAATAGAACAAATAAATTGTTCAAGGTGGGAGACAAAGTATGGCTACATTTGAACAAGGAGAGACTACAAGGACCTAGTAAGAAAATCAAGGCTTTGAGGTATGGACCCTTTGAGATACTAGAAAACGTGGGTAATAATTCCTATAGACTTATTTTACCACCATATATTCACATTTACTTTGTTGTGATTGTAGAGAATCTAAAACTCTATGAGCCTTCCATGATAAAGCAGGAATAGGAAAAAGTCCTACCTTCTGTGGAGGATTTGGCACTAGATGCTCAGGAAGAGTTGACATAAGATAAAAATTTGCAGAAGAGGTCTAGAACTACAAGACAAGGGAAAAATGGCCTTTGGAAGATTGGGTTGAAAGGACAACTTTTAGGAAAAGCCAAATGGTACACCAAAGAGAAGGTGGAGGAAAAATTCCCTCACTTCATTCGGTAGAATATTTTGGGAGCCAAAAGCCTCCCAAAATGTGGATATGTGATCTAGATTGGATCATTATACTATTTTTTATCCATCTCAATGCTTTTAGAGTGGAAAAAATAAAGGAATTAGCTCACAGGACCATTTTTACCAGCGAGACCTAGTTTGGTAAAACAAGGTCTAAAACCTTCCAAGAGCATTTTGAGGCATCAAACAATGTTTTTGGGGCTAAAAAATATCTTCTTTAGAGAAATTTTTTTTTATCCTATTCTATACGTAAATACCTTTCCAATGAAAAAATAATTTTGTACGAATCACACCAATAGAAGTCAGTATGTGAAAGTTATGCCACTTAGAAGTCGACCTTCCTATTTTCACCACCACAATTTGAGAGGATGCCACGTCAGCCCCCATTACACTTGAAAAATGGGATATCCATGTGATTATGACGTATAAGACTATATAAGAGTCTATGTTGTAACTATAGTTAATATTTGAGGTATTCAAACCTAAACACTAGTAGGTTATTGAGCTGTGTTATAACGAGGCCACTAGGGGGAAATGGGGTTCCATTATTTTGAGTGAATTTTTTACATAGATGAGAAAAAATAGCCAAGAGGGATAGGAGATAAAACACACATAGAGGATTTGTGCACTGTGGCAACCAAAGGGCCAAAGGCCAAACTTATTTGTACTCACAACCATATTTCCATTTAGAGAAAGAGAATGAAGTGACCTCACCTTCCAACTTGGTTTTTCTCCTAAAAGGATTTCCTAAAAAAATCTCATGTTAAATGTGTGTGTGAGATTTTATTTCATTGTTTTCTGTTTCATGCATAATTTTATTCCACATGCATGCACTAGTAACAATAAATATATAGATCCAAAAATCTAATGAAATTGTAATAGTGTAGAATTTCATATTTTAAATATAATTTTGTTAAATTTGTTGTGATGAACTTTCCAGTGGAATATACAAAACAATTTATAGATGGGTAAAATCCAACTTCTGTATATGCGCGTATATGGATTCCATATATGAAAATATATGGAATCATGCAAACTTTCGTATATGCAAATATACATAAACATACTTTCATAAATGTGCACATATACAAAATTTGACTTCTATAGATACATTCACATATATATGGAAGATTGATTTTGTAAATGGACATATAAGAAAACATTTGCATATTTTCACATATACAAAAGGGCTTTTATATATGTACATTTACAGATTCCCTTATGTATATTTACATTTATAGAAGCTCGTCCTTTTGTATATGTGCACTTTTGTATAGACACATATATAGAAGAAAACTTGCATAAATGCATTAATATTTATGGAAGTTAGCATTCATAAATTCCTACATATGAATCCCTTCCATGTATGTGAAAATACAAATATCTTCTCTATATGCAATTTACATAACCATTGATGAAGCAAGCTTCTATATATACACATATACAAAAGCTGGTTTCTATATATGTGCACATATATGAAATCCTACTTCCATAAATGTTCCTTTTCATATTAACATATACATAAGTAGGCTTTAGAATATATGAAAGTTCACACACACACACACACACACATGCTTCCATTTGTGCATATTTGAAAACAAGATTCAGTATATGTGTGCACATATAAAAGTAGGATTCCATATATGAGTATGTACAAAAGCTTTCTTTTATATATGTGCATATATAGACGACTTTTGTATATCCACATATATGAATCTGCCTTCCATATGTTTTTCAATTTACAAAAGCATGCTTCCATATATGTGCATATAAGGAAACATTTATCAATTAGAAAGCTTCTATATATGGACATATATGGAGGCACACATTTATAGAAGTAGGCTTCCCTATATGCGCATATATAGATGCATGCATTTATAAAAGGCCTTTCATATATATATATATATATATATATATATATATATATATATATATATGAAAGCCAACTTCATCATATATATGGTATATATTGGAGTGAGATAGTATATATCCCTTAATAAATTAAAGATCAATTATTTCTAACACTTCATTATTTAACGAAGTACAAGAAAAAACTACCACTATAAAAATATGCTTAGAATCAATAAATGTTGATCCAAATCATATTGTTTTTCATCCATATGGATTCTTTCAAAGTGGAAAAATGAAATAAATGATCTTACACAAGTAGTTTTAGAGGTGGAACCTAGTTTCGAGAATTAGGATTTCATAGAGTTTTGTATATGCACATTTTCATATGTAGGATTTTGTATATGCACATCTACAAAATAAAGATTTCATACATGCACATGCACGTATGGAAGTAGGCATCCGTAAATGTGCCTATACAAATTAAGGCTTCCATATATGGGCACATACGAAAGCAAGCATCCATATATGTGCACATACATGGAAGTTGGGTTATATAAATGTGTCCATATATGGAATTTGAATTCTATAAATGCATGAACATATGGAAGTTGGCTTATATATATGAGAAAATATGAGTATATGCTTATGTAAATGTGTGTATATAAAAAATTTATCTTTTATAAATGTTTCTATATATGGAAGTCGGGTTCTGTAAATGCATGTTTATATGGAAGCTAGATTCTGTATATGCATGCATACACAAAAAGTTGAATTTCATATAACTTAGTATTTATGTATATGCACACATTCATGGAATCTTACTTCTGTATATGTGCATATACATAAGTGCTCATATATAGAATGGGTTATGCATATGCACATATATAGAAACATGCTTCCATAATGCACACATACAAAGAATTTCACTTATATGTGTTCTGTTCTCTAGCTGGCACCTCGGAACCTATCAGACCATGAACTTAGATGCAGAATCATGTGTTAGCTACGTAATCACTGCAATTCGGTAGATGAATTAAATATTAAACTAAATAATAAATAACATTATCATTTTATGAAATAAAATACAATTGTCTATCTGTCATATCATAGGTCTTGTAATTTGATGCCCAATGTGAAATTATGAAGATGAAGAAGAAGGAGATGAGTTGAAAAAGGGTGTCAAAAAGAGGCAATTGTGGGGTTCAATATTCCCCCACACGGAGGTCATTGTATGTCCTCATGCAAAATTTTAAAATTGACGTCCTTCCTTTTACTGAACCTCTTAAGATACTTCAGCCAAAACATCCAGATTTTTCCTTCTTGCTTTCTTCTTGGTGACTTCCATCCTTGGTTTCTTCATCAAAATTTTAAACTTTCGACTTATGACTTTTCTCTTAAGGGATTGGTTCTTTGCTTTCAACTTATTATTCTTTTCATAACACAGACCAAGATGTAGAATTTTTTTTTCATTCTTGGTTCTCTGTATTTCATTCTGCACTTTCAATGTTTCATGCTCTTGTTTTAAGTGCATGTTTAATGTATCCAGTTCATAAATCTCTTGCTTGAGGGTATTTACAATTGGAGTTTCTTGTGGAATATCAAAATGAATTTATTTTTCCTGGTTTTAAGAGGATGCAATAGCCTTTCCTGTAGATTTATTCTCCAAATATTCTATATAATAATATATTTCCTGTTGGACTGGGTCAATTTCAGGTGTTCTCCTTGCTGACCTGAAATTGTTGATGATGGAGCCCTCAGCTCTTCTTCTTACTTTACGGACTGTTGAGATGTTTCCTTCATTTTTTTATTAAGTCTTGCACTCCTTACGATGGATGAGGTCTTAGAAGATAACATAGTAATAGGAATTTTCTTTTGAATTTTCCTTTTCTCATTCTTCTCTTTCTCTGTTTTCTTTTTTTTCCTTTTAGATGTGATTTCTTCCTTACCATTAGATTTCTTTCTTCTAACATTCTTCTCTTTGAGATTTTGTAATACATCCACAAGAGGAGTTTCATATTCTGAAAGTTTCTCTTGTTATGGAGGAAGGTCATCATTAGGTTTTGTAGGTAAACTTCTTCTTTTTTTTGTTTTGCAGCTAGGTTCTTCCTAGTCTATATCCTTGAAATGGTTTCTAACTAAGAAATTTTCCCAATCATCTACTATATTTTTCAGGCGGGATTCAATCAACATTTTTATCAAGCCATGATGATATATGGTATTATTGATGGATTGTATATTGTTAGGTCCCTGTATTACTAGTATAGTCCCTTATTGTTGTTAGTGTAACCCCCTTATTGTTATTATTGTACTCTTGTAACCCCCATATTTTTATTATTGTGCCCTTAAATTATTATTGTTAGTTTGGCTAGGATTACATTGTGGCCCCATGGACTCCTATATATAGAAAGGAGGTTTTTTAATTTGAATCATCCGAGAATGGTTCATTCATGTAATGTATTGGAGGTTGCCCCCTCGAAGTGGCTTATTTTGAAGGTGTTTATATCTCCTTTCTTCTCTTTTTAGAGCTATTTTCACAACATTTGGTATCAGAGCTTTGAGATTCTAGGGTTTCGCTGCTCCAAACAAGTCAGTTTGGAATTTTTTCTATAAATTTTTTTCTACGAAGGTTTAGAATCTGAAACTTTTAGAGTGCAAATCCAAAATCCTGAGGAACATCATCAAAGAATTTCAGATATTGGTTCGCAATATTTTCAGAGATATGATCTGTGGAAGTTTGGGTTTTGTGAGGCTTCTGAATTTCATCTCAAATAGGTGATCGTGGGAAAATCTTCATAGCTCTCTCTTTGAGCATCAGATTGGAATGATGTAAAAGGTGGACGCAAGTGCACAGATTTTAGTTTTTTTTCTATCAATTTCAGAGCCAAAGGAGGAAACAATGATACGTGGCAAGTCATACAAGTTTTCTCTACTGAACCAGTCCAAAATTGGGTCATTGTGGGAGATTGGACATAAATTTTCCTTGAAGAATCCAAATCAGATCAGACCTATGGCATTTGAAATAAGCTTCAGAGGGATATTACAGGGCTAGATTTCAGATATTGAGGATTTTCAATTAAAGATATAATTCAATTTCAATATCGAGCTCCTCAAAAGAAAGTAAAAGGTGTGTATTTGTTTTCCGAATTGCGTAAGTCTTGTTTGAAGAATCAAGTTGAATTGATTCCAAGGGAATATTGTAGAATAGATATCAGTATTGGATTCTAAAATGGCCCCTAAAAATAATTCAACATCCATTAAGCCTTTAGAAAGCTCTACTATGACTCATGAAGACGAAGAATGGCAACATGACATATCAAAATTACAAGAGCAAGTGCAACAAATTTCTCTCTCGCAAAGAGCAACAAAAAATGACATGGAAGTTTTGAAGAAAGACGTGGAAACTAAGATGGATGGTTTGAAGAAAGGCATGGAATCTAAGATGGATGGTTTGAAGAATGGCATGGAATCTAAGATAGATGGCATGGAAGTTGGCATGGAATCTAAGATGGATGACATGGAAGCTAAGATCGATGAGAAAATGGAAAACATGAAGAATGATCTAAAAGCAGACATGGAAGGTTTGACAAAGTTGATACAAGAAATGTTTCCTAATGGTGAAAAGATAATAGAGGAAACTCATGATGAGAACAAAATAAATGTTAATCGTGATTTCATAAACTCTAATGTTGGCGGGAAGAACCACCATATTCCAAAAATGGATATGATGAAGTTTGATGGAAAGGATCCTGTAACATGGATACTACAGATGGAGCAATTTTTTGATCTCCATAATGTGCAAAACACACAAAAGGTACGCATTGCAACTTTACATTTAGAACAAAATACATTTGTATGGTATCGATGGCTTTGCTCCCGTAAAAAAATTGTCACTTGGTCAATTTTTATGAAGGAAATGATAGCACATTATGAGGATAGAAAGAGCAACACCTTCTTTAGCCGATTGATAAATCTAAAACAAAAGGGTTTAATGGGGGAGCACATTGAGGACTTCCAAAAATTGAATATAAGGGTAATTGATATTCCAGAGGAATACAATATTGTTCTATTCATAGGTACTTTAAAGGATAACATCTAACATGAAGTTCGCATTTTGGAACCTGATTCATTGGAGAAGGCATTCAGGTTGGCAAGAAAAATTGAATGTAAAATTATGGCGATAAGGAAGCCTACCACTCACTTCTATAAAGAGGGAAGTGTTGCTACTCCTACATTTCCAAAACCTACAAGGTTGACACCACAACAATTGGAAGAAAAAATAGCAAAAGGGCTTTGCTACAGTTGTGATAGAAAATACACTAAAGGTCATAAGTGTGCTGAGAAGAAATTATTTTACATAGATTGTGAAGAGGAAGAAGAAAATGAACAAGAAGAGGATATACACCAGGAACCAACCCAATAAGAGGAAGAAATGAGTCTGACCATATCATGTAATGCATTGGCAGGAATTACCACTCCTCAAACTCTCAAGATAGAAGGACATATCAAGAAGAAAAAGGCAATAGTGTTGATTGATTTAGGTAGCACCCATAATTTTATTCATTGTAAGGTAGCCAAGGACTTGAATTGTTTCCTATACCCAGCACCAGAATGTCAAGTGATGGTTGCAAATGGAGGAACTATAAATTGCTCTAGAAAATGCCATAATATCAAGCTAACCATGGGGGAATATGCATTGAATAGTCCAATGCTTTCCATTCCTATGGGAGGTGCTGATGTTGTACTAGGAGTACAATGGTTACAATCTTTGGGGACGGTAGCTTTTAATTTTCAAGAACTTTTCTTGAAATTTTTTTCAGAAGGAAAGGAAGTCGAATTACGGGGTATTGAAGGGAAGCCGGGAAGGGTAATAAGCTCTAATGTCATGACAAAGCTTCTAAAGAAAGAACAACGAGGAATAATTGCACAATTATGCTCACTAAAAGTTCCAACATCAAAATCATCTATTTCTGCAGATCTCCAACAAGTCTTGGACAATCATTCCAAGGTGTTTGAAACTCCCAAAGGACTCCCACCTATTCGTGATCATGATCATGCTATTCATTTGATTCCAAGAAGTGTTCCTCCAAACATTAGGCCTTATAGATATCCTTACGTCCAAAAGAGTGAAATTGAACGTATGATTGCAGAAATGTTAGAGGCGGGTATAATTCAACCTAGTCAAAGTTCTTTCTATGCTCCTGTAGTATTGGTACACAAGAAGGATGGATCATGGTGAATGTGTCCGGATTATAGGGAGCTCAATAAGCTCACCATTAAAGATAAATTTCCCATTCCTGTGATTGATGAATTATTGGATGAATTACATCGAGCAATTTATTTTACCAAGTTGGATCTTCGTTCAGGATATCATCAAATTAGAATGAAGACTGAAGATATTCCAAAAACAACATTTCAAACTCATGAGAGTCATTATGAATTTTTGGTCATGCCTTTTGGCCTTACCAATGCACCTTCTACATTTCAAGGGTTGATGAATTCCATTTTCAAACCCTTCCTTAGAAAATTTGTGCTAGTATTTTTTGATGATATACTAATCTACAATAGGTCTTGGAAGGATCATGTTCAACATGTTAACAGGGTGCTCAAACTATTGTAGGAGAAACAATTATATGCAAAAACATCCAAATGTTTCTTTGGAGTACAAGAGGTGGAATATCTGGGTCATATTGTATCTCACGAGGGTGTTAAGGTAGACCTTAAAAAAATTAAAGCCATTAAGGAATGGAAAGTCCCCACAACCATAAAGTAGTTGCGAGGATTTCTTAGGTTAATAGGGTATTATCGAAATTTTGTTAAGAATTATGGGAGAATAGAAGCACCTCTAACAACATTATTGAATAAAGATGCATTTTCACAGACTCCTGAAGCAACTAAGGCCTTTGAACATTGTAAAGAGGCAATGTGCCTAGCACCAGTCTTAGCTACGCCAGACTTCACAAAAACCTTTATTGTGGAATGTGATGCCTCAAGAAATGGAATTGGTGTTGTTTTAATGCAAGAAGGAAGACCCATTTCTTTTTAAAGTCGTCCAATCAAAGGAAAGTATTTACAGAAACCTATTTATGAGAAGGAAATGTTAGCAATACTGCATGCACTAAAGAAATGGAGAACTTACCTAATGGGAAGACACTTCAAGGTAAAAACTGATCATGATAGTCTTAAACACTTTTGGAACAAAGACTATCTTCAGAAGAGCAGCAAAAATGGGTCACAAAGATGTTGGGTTATGACTTTGAAATAATCTACAAAAAAGGAAAGCTTAATGTTGTTGCAGATGCACTCTCAAGAAAGAATGAAGAGGTGGAAGCATTGCTTTGTGCTATTTCTATTATCCAACCAGATTGGATAACTGAAGCAAGAGATGAATGGAAGAAGGACAAAGATGTATGGACACTCATTCAAAAGTTGCAGCAAGATCCTAGTACATCCGATACATTTAGTTGGAAAAATGATTCCTTATGGTACAAATATCGCTTATATCTTTGTAAGAATTCCCAACTAAAACAAAATATTCTTCTGGAATTGCACACTTCTCCTTTAAGAGGACACTCAGGATTTTTAAAAACTTACCACAGGGTGAAGAAAGAATTTTTTGGGATGGCCTTAAATCTGATATTCAAAAGTTTGTGGCGGAATGTTTGGTTTGCCAGCAGAATAAAGTTGAGACAATTAAGACCCCGGGTCTTCTATAACCTTTATCCATTCCAAGTCAACGTTGGGAGGAGATTTCAATGGATTTTATCACAGGTTTACCTAAGTCCGAAGGAAAGAGTGTCATCATGGTGGTAGTTGATAGACTTACCAAGTATGCACACTTTTGTGCATTATCTTATCCATTTAAAGAAAGTACAGTTGCTACTACATTTATGGACACAATTCAAAAGTTACATGGAAACCCAAGGGTTATTGTGAGTGACAGAGATCCCATTTTTACTGGAAATTTTTGGACGGAGTTATTTTCTTGTTTGGGTACTCAATTAGCTCATAGCTCATCTTATCATCCTCAATCTGATGGTCAAACTGAGATAGTAAATAAATGTTTGGAAGGATATCTTCATTGCTTTGTATCTGATAAACAAACACAATGGGTCAAGTGGTTACCTCTCGCTGAATGGTGGTATAACACTTCCTTCCATACTGCAGCAAAAATGACCCCATTTATGGCACTTTATGGATATCATCCACCATCCATCACATGATCTTTAAGGGAAAATTCGAAGGTTCAAGCAGTGGAAGATCACATCGAGCATCAGCAAGAAGTTCTCCAACTCTTAAAGGATAACCTGAATTTGGCACAAAATCGAATGAAACAAAAGGCAGATCAACATCGTAGCGAGAGAAGTTTTGATGTAGGAGATTGGGTATTTTTACGGCTACAACCATACAAACAAATGTCCCTCAAGCAAGCAAAGAAGGATAATAAATTATCGCAAAAGTACTATGGTCCTTACAAGGTGTTGCAAAAGATTGGTACTATGGCATACAAATTGGAGCTTCCTGCTTCTTCGCGAGTACATCCAATTTTCCATGTTTCATGCTTAAAGAAGGTTATCGGTGAAAATCTTCCAGTTCAAATAATATTACCAGAACTTGATGAGGAAGGAAAAATCATATTGGAACCTGAAGCGGTCACGGAAACAAGAACTCGACAACTACGGAATCGATCAATTTCAGAGTATCTCATCAAGTGGAAGAACTTACCCACCGAAGATTCTACATGGGAGGATGAGAATTTTATACAGAAGCACCCAGAGCTACTCAAGCGTTGAGGACAACACTTTTTTGAAGGAGAGGGGCATGTTAGGTCCCTATATTACTAATATAGTCCCTTATTGTTGTTAGTGTAACCCCCTTATTGTTATTAATGTACCCTTGTAACCCTCATATTGTTATCATTGTGCCCTTAAATTATTATTGTTAGGTCAGCTAAGATTACATTGTGGCCCCATGGACTCCTATATATAGAAATGAGGTTTTGTAATTTGAATCATCCAAGAATTTTTCATTCAAGTAATGTATTGGAGGTTTCCCCCTCGAAGTGGCTTATTTATAAGGCTTTGATATCTCCTTTCTTCTCTTTTTGGAGTTGGTTTCACTACATATATTTATATGAGTATAACCGGTCACTTTCCTTAAGCTATGGTGTAAGAAATAGGGAAAATTAATCTCATTTCCTTCAAGGAAATGTATCATCAAATGTGCATGATCGAAAAATACCAAATCTTCCTTCAAAAGTAATAAATAACCAATAGTAAATTTCTCCATTTTTTTCAGAGCTGTAACTGGTATCCCTTTCTTTAATACTAAAGTGACCATACCTAGATTTTTGAAAAATATTTTCCATTCATTTTCTTCAATCTTCCTATTTTTGAACCAACTTTCGTCAATCCTAGGTAGTCCAGTCACCTCCTCTACAAAGGATTCTATCAACATTATCTTCACATCTCCAATTTCTGCCTCAATTCCATCGAACGCTGAGGAAAAAGACTTTGTGACTTCTTTTTCACAGCCATCGAATTTTTCTATAAACTCCAGCCACCGTGCATGTTGTATCATCTATTTGACTTGTGGATAACCCTTCATGAATTTCTTCCCATTTGGATCTGAAATCACAATAATCCCCATGCTAGAGAAGTTTTAACCCGCAACTTCTTATTTTGATAGGGTTATGGAGCGAAAAGAGCTTCAAATTTGAGGTGAACCACAATATGAATGAGTACATAATTGTCAATGAAATAAGGTTAAATGGAGTGGATTAGCTGCGCATGAATGTAAATGATGAATGAAGAGGAGTGGTGAAATTAAATTATGATGGGCTTATGGCCGATTTGTTGACAAGACAAAGATATTTTTTGGTTAAGACAGAAGTCGTATATGAGTAATGCGAGTAATTATTACTCTAAGTGGTGGTAGCAACATATATATTTTTATTTCATAATCTAATGTTTCTTACCTTTAT
Source organism: Pinus albicaulis (assembly GCA_034641835.2). Taxonomy (NCBI): domain Eukaryota; kingdom Viridiplantae; phylum Streptophyta; class Pinopsida; order Pinales; family Pinaceae; genus Pinus; species Pinus albicaulis. The sequence goes on along the minus strand of CM076579.1, from coordinate 1,397,670,603 downwards.
CATTTAATCTAATGCTTACATACCTTGGATCCATGATTCTAATGATTTGATTGACCTTTTGTAGGTTGTCCTTGGATGCATTCAGCAGCAAGCTTGATCAATTTCTTCTTGTGCCAAGATATTCAATTGTCCTAATTGAACCCTGTCAAGTCAGCTGCAAAATTTTGTTAAAGCTGCATATTTTCATCAATTTCGTAGCTTCTTATTTTCAAAATAAAAATAGGGTTACAAAGAAAATGGTATTAAAAAAGTGTTTAAAAAGAAAATCTAGGGTGCCAAGGGTGCTTGGTTTTCATCCTAAAGTTTTTTGTATAAACATGCCAATGGTGTTGGTTTTCATGTTTATACAATTATTATTATTATTATAGAAAATAAAGGCTTCTTCGAGTTAAGTTGGAGAGGAATGAGAATCCTTCCTAAGCACCTTCAGATCAATGTTGTCTTGCATATGTTTAACAACTCCTCTCTTGTCATTGACTTATGATAAATTTGTAATTGATGACCATTTACAAGGAAGGTCACTCTTTCTTCATCAATGGTTCTAATTTTTACTGCACCATTATCAAAGATGATTTCAATCTCATAAGGCCCATGCCAGTGAGTTTGAAATTTTCCTTGAAAATATTTAAACTTTGAGTCAAAAAGTAATGCCCAATCACCAGGTTGGAATTTTCTTTCTTTGATAAACTTATCATGCCACCCAGATATTTTTTGTTGAATTCTATTAGTCCCGTGAATAACATCCTATATTATCTCATCAAGTTCATTCAATTGCTCCATTCTTTGTTTTTGTTCTTTTGATAGATCAAGACCCAATTTGAGTGTTTTCTTCAAATTATTTATCTGGAACTCAATGGAAATAGGACTTGGTTCCCATAAACAAGTTCATAAGGGGTATGTCCTATTGTTTTTCTCTATGTGGTATGGTATGCCCACAAATCTTTTGGAAGCTTTTCTGCTCAATATTTTCTATGCAGATGGAAAATTTTGGTAAGAATTACTTCAATTACTTTGTTGGTGCATTCAACTTGTCCATTTTATTGTGGATGATATGGAGTGGACTTTCGATGCTTAATTTTGTATTCCTCCATTATCTTCTGTACCAAATTGGATGTAAATTGAGTACCTTGATCTGTCACAATTTCCCTTGACACGCCAAAACAGGTGAAAATATCCTCGAAAATAAATGAAACTACAATATTAGCAAAAGAAAGTGCTTTAGCTTCTACTCATTTTGTAACATAATCAATGAAAACAAGAATGTACCTTTTTTTATCTTGATGGTGGATTAATTGGATCAACCAAATCCAGATCCCATTTCTCAAAAGGTTATATAAGTACCTAAGGTTTTAAAGGAATTTCATCTGAAGGAACAATTTTCTCCATTCTTGGACAACTATCACATCTCTTAACCTATTCTTTGGCATCCTTAAAAAGAGAATACCAATGGTATCCTAAGAGAAGGACATTATAGGGAGTTATTTTATCAACAAAATGTCTTCCACATGTTTCATCATGAAAAGCTTTCAATATCTCTGGTACTTCATCTTCTCTAACACATATTCGAATAATTAAGTCAGGGTTTGTTTTGTATAGTCCTTCATTTATCCATGAGTAAGATGCACTAGTTTGAATTACCTTTCTTTTCTTGCGAGGAAATAAGTTTGATGGTAACTTTCCTGTAGCCAAATAATTAGCAATATCTACAAAACAAGGAGATTTAATAGATACTGCAAAAAGATATTCATCGTGAGAATAATCCTCTACAGGGGTATTATTATTATCATTTGGGATTCTAGATAAGAAATGAGCAACTGTGTTTTGTTTTCCAGGTCTATCCAAAATAGAAATATTGAATTCTTGTAACAATAGTAACCATCTTTTAATTCTACCATTAGTAATTCATTTATTCATTAAATATCTAATTGTAGAATGATATGTGTGAATGAAGGTTTCATAACCAGTGATATAATGTTTGAATTTGTTGATGCCATGTACAACTGCTCAAAACTCCTTTTTAGTTACGGTATAATTTAACTATGTAGGAGTCAAATTTTTACTTGTATAGTAAATGGCATAAGAATTGAAGCTTTTTTTTCCTAACACAACACCCAAAGTTGTATCTGAGGCATCAATTGAGATATGAAAAGGTAATTTCCAATTTGGTCCTCTCAAAAGGTTCTATAAGTACCTGATGTTGTAAAGGAATTTCATCTGAAGGAACAAGTTTCTCCATTCTTGGACAACTATCACATCTCTTAACATATTCTTTGGCATCCTTAAAAAGAGAATACCAATGGTATCCTAAGAGAAGGACTTTATAGGGAGTTCTTTTATCAAAAAAATGTCTTCCACATGGTTCATCATGACAAGCTTTCAATATCTTTGGTACTTCATATTCTCTAACACATATTCGAATAATTAAGTCAGGCTTTGTTTTGTATAGTCCTTCATTTATCCATGAGTAAGATGCACTAGTCTGAATTACCTTTATTTTCTCGCGAGGAGATAAGTATGATGGTAACTTTCCTATAGCCAAATAATTAGCAATATCTGCAAACCAAGGAGATTTAATAGATACTGCAAAAATATATTCATCGTGAAAATAATCCTCTACAGGGGTATCGTTATTATCATTTGGGATTCTAGATAAGAAATAAGCAACTGTGTTTTGTTTTCCAGGTCTATCCAAAATAGTAATATTGAATTCTTGTAACAATAGTAACCATCTTGTAATTCTACCATTAGTAATTCATTTATTCATTAAATATCTAATTGCAGAATGATATATGTGAATGAAGGTTTCATAACCAGTGATATAGTGTTTGAATTTGTTGATGCCATGTACAACTGCTCAAAAATCATTTTCAGTTATGGTATAATTTAACTATGTAGGAGTCAAATTTTTACTTGTATAGTAAATGGCATAAGGATTGAAGTATTTTTTTCCTAACACAACTCCCAAAGCTGTATCTAAGGCATCAATTGAGATATGAAAAGGTAATTTCCAATTTGGTCCTCTCAATGTTTCAAAATATTTCTAGCAATCAGAATTCCAGGTGAAATCGTAATCTTTTGTAAGTAGTTTAAAAAGTGGAGACAAAATATTTGTAAATTTTTCTATAAATATTCTATAGTAACCAGTAAATCCAAGAAAAATTATAACATCTTTTTGACAGGTAGGCACTCACAATTTAGAATTAAATTTCACCTTAGATGCATCCACCTTAATTCCATCCCCTGAAATATGGAAGCCTAAAAAAATTCCCTCAGTAAACATCATAAAAAAATTTCATGGCTTAATGAGAGATTTTCTTCTTTACACCTCCAGTTGGTTGGTTACTTGAGTAGATGTGAGGGGAGGTGTACATTAAAAATTGCTAAAGATATAGAGAATTAAGCAGCTGGATAAAATGGATGTGAGGGAAACACTTAACAATATTATATATGAAGCGAGTGCATAGCCGGAAATTTAAGTTGCACAAAATTAATATATCAATTTCGTTGCACTTTCTCTGCGCTCTGCACAATGAAAGCTTCCTCCACACCTCCGGACTCTGCATATTGAAATTAACCCAATTAAAAATAAAAATTTAAATACATGGCTTCTCTCAAACTTTAAAAAACTAAAGCATATAACTACAAAGTTTCAATAATCAAAATAATAAAAGTTGTCATACATTATGTGTTTTTATTCGATTTTTTGTTGACTAGTGTTGGAACCTGCAACGACTGACACTAATTCTGGTGCAGAGGAATCCACACACAGTATTAAAAATTTAATTATGGCTTGGTTATACCATTAACATATATGCAATGCTTGGTAGCATTTGTTATAAAATATTGCATAATGATTACTCATTGTAAAAATATCAAGTTCAACATTTATTAGGTGAATCTATTGAAAATTGGTAGTTGTAGTCAGTATTTTTATTCGCAAAACAAAGGAGAGAAAATATATTTTGTATGATGACTAAGTCGGCCTAAAGTGTACAAGTCGACCCCACTTGATTAATGGGTTTGATCCCAAGGTCAAACCCTCCAAGATCACATATAAATAAGAGCTTGTTGACCCTTATTTGGCATCACATCCTCTCATCCACTCATCACATCTGATCTGAAACACAAAGGTGATGCATTCACATGTGCGAAAAAGGAAAGGAGAAAGTTCGATCTATGTTTTCCATTTGTTTGACTGCATTTTGACATGTGTTAACTTGAGAGTATTTGCTTCTATTTTACCAAGACTTTGACTGTTTATGGAGACCAAAATGTTCTAAGGTTCGTTAACTATGGTTTGATCATAATTCTATTCTATTTCAGGGTCATTGACTACAATTTTGAGTGCAGGTCAAACTTAGACCTTTGATCGAAAATTACAGTGATTCATTTGACTAAAATTTGATTGATTTTTTTCCCTATGTTTAGCTACCTCAAGCTCAATTTCGACCTTGCTGTTGCAAATTTTTCTTTGACTAATATTGTGTAATTAATAAAATAATCCCTAAAATATTAATTAAATAAATAATAAAAAATATTAAAATAATAATAATAATAAATTATTTGTTAATTTAACTAACAAATATTAGTTATGAAAGGTTAAAGGGTCAAATGACATGACCATTCACCTTCGTGGCCAATCAATGCCGATATAGGAAACCACCACAAAGGAAATGTCAAACATCACTCATTCATTTTCAATAATAAAAAATACTTATATACTCTTATTTACATACAAGTATTCTGCACACTAGAGTTTTTCTCTAACAGTGGTATAAGAGCCTTCGGTCCTTAGGAACATGTGTCAATGTTTCGAATCCCAACAGGGATCCATCATCAGGAATTTAGAATGAAAAAATTTAGAGAAGGGTTTTAGACCATTAATAGAGATAAATTTCTTGAAAAGAGCCGACCAAAGTTTTTGTAATTTGTATTTTTTATTAATTTTAATAATTACATTTCTAATTTAGTAAATTTTATTTTATTATGGGTAATACTTAATAAAATCAAAGTTATATAAAATAAAGAATTTAAGATTTATTTTAATTATGCGTATTTAATTAACTAATTAGTTAGTTTAATTATGCCTATTTAATTTTCTAATTAGTTAGTTTAATTATGCCTATTTAATTTTCTAATTAGTTAGTTTTATTATGCCTATTTAAAAATTAAATAGGCATAATAAAACTAACTAATTAGAAAATTAAATAGGCATAATTAAACTAACTAATTAGTTAATTAAATAGGCATAATTAAAATAAATCTTAAATTCTTTGTTTTATATAACTTTGATTTTATTAATTATTACCCATAATGAAATAAAATTTATTAAATTAGAAATGTAATTATTAAAATTAATAAAAATACAAATTACAAAAACTTTGGTTAGCTCTTTTCAAGAAATTTATCTCTATTAATGGTCTGAAACCCTTCCCTAAATTTCTTCATTCTAAAGTCCTGATGATGGATCCCCGTTGGGATTCGAAACGTCGACACATGTTCATTAACACTGTGGATAATCCGGGAAGCTTATTATATAGTTGTAATTATAAAATTAATTAATAATTATATAATCCAATGGTAACAAGAACATAATGGTAAACAATGAGGAGTACAAGTTGACATTGACCATTATACATACGAAGTCAATAGCATGCGATATTGTCTCAATAACTTAGAAAAATCGCAAACATAATTTAATGAAGGACACAAGAAGTTGATGTTGATGATGGAGAAGATACTACAAAGAGATGACAAAATTGACGAAATCGTCAAAAAAATTAATGACCATAATGAACAGATTCATAAGTTAATGGAGAAAGTGGACATGTTGATGTTACAATCTTCTCCCTATCAAAAGCTGATGAATAGCCCACAAAACACAAATGATCATGACCAATCAGATCCACCTAAGATATTCTTTTCAGGTAGCCAATATTACAGAAGAGTTCCAAAAAGAAACCATCAACGAATTAAGAATGAATTACCAAAATATGATAGTAAGGATCATAGAGGAGTAGTTGTTTGGACCAACAAGATGGAAATAATTTTTGGAGAAAACCCACAATTAGGTGGAAAAAAAAAATATTATGACCATCTCCAACAGCTTAAAAGGTGAAACATATGATTGGTTCCTTTCATGGATGAAAATTTTTGACGTTTGTTCTTTTCATTGGCAAGGATTCACTACAACACTATGAAAGAGATTTCATGAGGAAGATGATAATGACCTATACAACAAATTTGTACATCTCAAATACAAGGCATTTTTAAACAATTATAACCATTAATTTAAAGTATTAGTGATATGACACGACAAATTCATCGAGGATCAATTATTGAAGATATATATTTGTGGACTAAAATACTATATTCACGTTGAATTAAAACTATGCAATCCTAACATTATTGAAGAGGTGAGGCATGCAACAAGACTTATTGAGCAAAAAAAAACCTTTCACCAAGGAAGATGAAAACACACAAAAATACTTAGCCAAGAAAAAGATAATAAAATGTCTAAGCTTGGTTGATTGTTTCAAAATCATAGATGATGGGATGAAATGATTTCTTGATAGCAATCATAAACTTACAAAAATTCTCTTCATTAAGACAAACCTCTTTTGTCTAAATTCAAGTTTTAAAAGAAAATAATTTTGGTGTTATGTTTGTAAGGCTTTTTGTCTTTTCCGGGAGTTTCTCTTGTTTCACTATATGTATCAAACATATATTAGTATGTTTTTTGGGGAAATGAACTATCCATCAAGACTTAAAAATTGTATATGATGTCATTGGTTGCAATTTTGAGGGCCAATTGTTTTAATTCCTCTTAGCGGAAATTGGAAATTTTTTGTTTTCTTCTTTTTCAATAAAATGAATATCTCGCCTTGGAAAGTCAATATTTCTTGAATATGTTTGCATTTCCATTCTTCTATAATAGGTATTAATGTGTTATTCTATGTTTGATAGGTAAATGGTTGATCATGTTTATACCAGGTTATTGAATATTAAAATCCATAACTATCTGCAAGTTATGGTAGTTAGAGTCTCATTGATTGAAAATGGTCATGGGAGGATATGAGGATTAGTGGCTTGTTTCTTGGGTAAAGGAGACTTGTTTCATTTTATACTATTTCTTAGTTTGTAGATTTCCATTTTGGTAGGAGAATGGAAAAATATACTTATGAAACAAAAGTCTCATTCATTTAGAAGATGAAGGTTCTAAAGTTCTTGAGTGTTACGAATGTTATTTGGATTATATATGATACCTTTGGAAAAAAGAATTATATTATTTTACAGCAGTATATTCCAAATGTTGTGTTAACAAGAATTTGAATGATGAACACCTGATATGAACTAGACTTCGCCATACTGAAAAAATTGTCTTGTTGCAACCAATGACTATGTGGTCCAATGGTACATGTTGAATACAAAATATCTACTCTATATAAAATCAAACCCATCAAAGGTCAACATTTGTTGTGATTTATTGTTCCTTACTATATGTTATCAATGATACTAAATGCAAAAGTTGTGTTGGAACATTCACATTGAGATAAAACAAGATGCATTTATTTTCATTTTGTTTTCTTAAGAACAATGAGTTGACACACCAACTTAACTTTTATGGTGCTTCTATCCATGGGATTACTTCTTTAAGTTTTCTATCTTCTGTTTTATTTTAAAACAACAACCAATTCCTACTAGTTGTAAAATGTAGGCATGTTGGGCACATTATTTCCCCTCTATATTGGAGTGTGAAACTATAAACTAAGTTGTATAGGTATGGATCTACCATATTGTTTTAAAATTTTGGATCTAGATATGGGAAATGACATTTTTTTTGGCCCATAGAAACTTTTTTGGGGAAACCCTCCAAGGGATTCCTTATATTAATACATTCCATAAATGGTGCACAATATAAATGTCATTTGGTGTACATGTATTCCTTTCTTATTAAGGTTTTTTGTCCATGGGATTAATTATTTAAGTTTTCCATCTTCTGTTTTATTTGAAAAAAACAACCAATTCCTACTAGAATTTTAAAGTTTAGGCAGGTTGGGAACATTATTTCTTCTCTGGTTTGGAGTGTGCAACTACAACCTAAGTTGCAGAGGTATGGATCTACAATAGGTTGAATTACTATAACGCAAAAATCAATGTACATTGTCAATAATTTCTTGTGCTTACATTGAAATCAATGCACGCTATTAATCCAATCACTTTAAAATTAATGTACCATCATACATCCAATTATATCAAATAAAAAATCAACATATACACTGAAATCAATGCATCTAATGCAAGCAATCAAATAATATTATAAAACAACATCAACATTAAAATAAATGGATCTAATGCAATTAGTCAAATATGATTAAAAATCAACATATACACACAAATCAATGCATCTAGTGCAAGCAAGAAAATATGATTAGAAACCAACATCTACACTGAAGTCATTGCATCTAGTGCAAGTAATCAAATAGGATTAGAAATCACTGTCTACACTGAAATCAATGCATTTAGTGCAAGAAATCAATCAAGATTAGAAATAATCTACATTTAAATCAATGCATCTAGTGCAAGCAATCAAAATTAATTAAAAATCAACATCTACATTGAAATTATGCATCTAGTTCAAACAATCAAATAAAATTATAAAGCACCATCTACACTGAAATAAATGCATTTAGTGCAAGAAATATTTTTCCCTCTCTCCCCCCTCCATCTATGTCTATATCTCCCTTCATCTCTCCTTCGTTGTCTTTGTATCTCACCCCCCAAACACACACATGCACACACTCACTCCATATCTATCAATATCTTTGTTCCTCCCTCCCTATCTCCATCTCTATATTCTTTCTCTTCACCTTCTATCTATATCTCTACCTCCCTATGTATCTATATCACCACCAAAACATACACTCTCTTTCTCCAATATATCTATTTATCACTCCCTCCTCCTCTCCCTTGCTCACTCTCTCTTCCCCTTCTCTCCCTCTCCCCCACTTATATCTCTCTTCCCTTTTGCTTTCCTCTATCCCTCTCTCTCCATATTCCTTATCACTCTATCTCTCTCTATCCACCTTTATCTCTCTATTCCTTTCTTCTTTCCTCCCTCTCTCTCCCCCTCCACTCCACCTCTCTTTCCATACCTCTATCCACTCTCTCACATCCTATCTCTCTACCTCCTCTATCTCCCACATCCCTCTCTCTCTCTCTCTCTTCACCTTCCAACTCTATTACTATATGTCTCTCTCTTTCTCTCCCAATTCTCTCCATCTCTCCTTATTTGTCTCTTTATCTCACCCCAAGCATACACAATCTCTCTCCCTCTCCCTCTCCCTTGTTTCTCCACTTCTCACTCTCTATGTATATATCATGATATATTAATATATATTATAATATAACAAGTTTAATATTGTATTAATCCAAAGTTATTAAATTTAATAATATTAATATTATAATATTTTAATATGAATATTAGATTTAATAATAATAATAATAATCCTTTAATATTAATATTAGGGTTAATAATATCTTTTTTTGCATGGTATTAATAATAATTTGGTCCATGGTTTTTGGTCCATAGGCTTGGTATATAATTAGAGGTTGATTTCTAATCCTATTTGATATATTTTTATTTATTTACCACATCTCTTTATACCTCTTTTATATTTATTTATTTATTTATCATTCCTCTTTTATAAATATGTTATTTGGCCCATAGGCTTCACCTAAATAAAAATCTTTTGAGTTTTTGTAAATATAAAGAGGTTTATGGAATAAATATAAAAATAGGTTTTATTTATTTACTATACTTCTACAGTAAGTATAAAAAGAGGTTTTACTTATTTACCATTACTTTGGTTTATTTTTTATTTTATTTTTTTGTAAATTTTGTAGAGCCTTACCATTTTCTATTTATAAAAAAGAGAGCAGATTTCCATACATATACTTAAGAAATTAAAAACCAGGTTTGTTGGCCACCTTAATGAGTTAAAATCAAACTTGTATTGAAACAGTTTCTTCCTTCTACTTGCGGCTATATCTACTTTACTATGACCATCAAAGCATAACCAAAAACAGTAAAAAATTGCCGCAAAAAGCATTAAAAACTATCAAGATCTAAAGTCAACCATCAAAAGAGTTAATAGGAGCCGAGTCCTTTGCAATAGAACCTGAAATATCTACTTGTTGCATGGTTTGAAGTTGGCGTTCAATTCTTCCAAGTCGAGCCATTGCATGATACTGAGATACTCCAATCTCTTGAATTTCCTGTTTGATTTCCTGCAGAACTGAAACCACATTGGGATTTCCTTCCATTTTTCGCATATTGGTCATGGCCTTAGCCAAAATACATTTAAGAATCCAATAGGTATGGATAGATTGGTGAAAGAGAGATAGCCTCCCTCTTGTATTCTTGGGGTCTCAGATGAAGTCCATGGTGGCCTTCTATTATTCAATGTCTTCTTCTTTTTTATTGCTTTCTCTCTCCCAACCCTGAATTATGTTGTGAACCTGAGGTGGGTTTCCTGTTGCATAAATATCAAAAATATTCTCAATAACTTCTTTTTTAGTTTTTCTGTCGCGCTTACTTGGTTCAACATTATGAATTGGAAGCTTCTGCTTCCCTTTTCTCATACCCTGACATTTACCAGATTGACCTTTTGCTATGTTTTTAAAATAAAAAACACACACTAACAACTCTTGTGCAACCCCTGTGAAAATGTGAAACAAGCCTGTATATGGCAAGGAAAAGTAAACAACAAAATTCATGTGATCTCTTATGGGGCCCACTACTTCCTTAGAAGTAGGCAAAACCACAGAATTTGTTGTCATGCAATCACTGTTGTGGATAACAGTAGCATGAAAGGATAATAGAAGAGTCACAGAGACCGTATAGCATGAATGAATATTTGAAAAAACATAGCAACAGATAGATTGGTTAACAGGATTCGGGTAGCAATTACCAACTCTACTAGAGTGGGCAAAACTATGAAACAGAGTAGAGGTTACCCTTACGCCTAACATCAGTGAATTGTTCTAAGGAGGTCAGCTTTGGACTACGGATTTATCTTGGCTGGACATATAGGCAAGCTCATAGGCTTGAGATATTTGAACATTGTTGATAGGCCACAAAAACCAGACCTTAAATTGAGCCACACACAGAAAGGAATGCAAGAGGGTCTATAATTGAACACCATAGTGGGACGAAGAAGGGGTTCTAAAACAAGGGTCTACTAGCCAAGCAACAAAGACCAAAAACAACATGCATAAACCATTTACGGACCCTTTGGGACTTTTTAAATGCGAAAGGGTCTTTAACTAAGTATCATACTGAAACGAAGAATTTAACTGAGCATCATACTGAAATGAAGAAGGGGTTCTAAAACAAGAGTATATTGGCCAAGCTGGAATAACCAAAAACAACATGCAAGAAACAATGATGGACCCTTCATTACATTTGAAACAAAGGATATTAAGGATATTCCCAAATTGAAAATAAGACTAGCTACTAACTCAACAAACTGCGTGCAAGTCAAAGAAACCATCCACGAACATGATGTCGCCTTTCTTACAATGAACAATAACAGGTAATTGAAATACGTAGGTTGTGAGAGCCATGACATACCAAGTAAACAGTCAATGCCACTGACTAGCCTCCTTATCCTTGGACTCCCCTGGAATTATCCTTCCAAGAAAAATACCTTGTTTCCTCTTTTCCTGTTGCCTTAACCTGTTTCTCAAACGACGCTTTTTCCAACGGTGGTCTGACAGGGTTTGCTGGCGGCCATAATTTTCGCCAGCTTCCATTATGATGAAGCATGCTTAGTACGTGCCCCCGACCATCTGCAAGATGTGTCTATTACCTGACTTAATTGACGATCGGGTGCGCGTCGCCGTGTGACACCAACCGCAACCCATCTGCCTCAACGTGGCACCCCGATCGGGGGACCTCTATTTATTTATATTTTAAATTTATATTGTGTTTATACACAATAATAATTAGATAACTTAAATATTTTAGGTAGGTGAATGGAATCTGAATTTAATATAAGTTAAAGATTTTAGTTAGGTGAATGGAACGAGAAAATGATTAATGAAACTTTCAAACTATCTCCCAATTACCCATTCCACTTGAAAAAAAAAAAACATTGAACTTTTCAAGATCTATGTAAAATAAAACGTTTTCACAGTTTTAGTTTTATTTATGGTTAATTATATATTAACCATAATTAACTATCATATTTTTTTAATTTGTAATGAAAAAATAAGCAATCCAATGAGTAAGAAGCTTTGGAGGGTACCCTGAGTAACTTGTTTCTAATTTCTTATTAGGATATTCTGATACATAGGGAATAGTTAAGAATAACTTAGTCTAGTGTAGATTTAGGTAAACTGTGTTTCTTTACCATGTACATTTGTAACTTATAATCTGACAGTCATGATTTGTAGTGATCCGACAGTTATCTCTCACCTCGGTATTAACAACACTTGATCCATGGCTTAAAACTCGATTGGTCCATGATCTCTATTTAAAGAGCATGGAGGGTCATTTTTCCGATAACCGTTTATGAGAGAAACATTTGTAACTCTTCTTTTTATATTAATAAATTGCCTGAAGTGGTCGCGTTGGCTCAGGCTGTGGACCATTTCCCTCTTTGAGGGTTTTAACCACATGATTATAGTAGTGTACTGATTTTTGATCTGTTTGTGAGTGGTGAACTTTTGTTCTTGATCTAAGAAAATTACCCTGTAAATTCCTACATGGTATCAAAGCTATTTTGAGGGCCGCGTCCGTTGTTGATCAGAATCCGAAACCAGTTTGACTGCATGCGAATGTAGTTTTGTAGATATACTATTTATGAAATTTTTGGGCTTGGAGAACTGCTCGGTTGTGTCCAGAATGTCTGTTACAGTGAGGAACACCTTTTGTTTCATGTGAAAAGGTTTCCGTCTGCCCAAGTTATGACAGTTTAGATCTGGAGGTATAAAGCATCTGTTTTGCAGTTATATTTGTTAATAGTTCTGCTTATTTCGGTTCCCTCTTTTTATTTTCGGTTTTAAGATTTTATTTATTTTCCAGATCTATACCCTCTTCTATATGTATGCTCTTTTTTGTGCGCTGTGTGCGATCTCGTCAAATCAGACACAGGAAAAATGGATTTTTTTTGCTACGTATGCTCTTTCCCCATGTCTTTGTGCGATCTTGGGAAATCATAAATAGTGAAAAAATTGATAGTTGTCGGTAAGGCTAACCGAAAAACTAACATTCTATCGTAAGGCTTTGCATTTCATTTTTTTTTTCACTTAGTTTTTGTGTTTTTTTGTGCAGGAAAAGGCGCACACACCCACAAAAACAAAAAAACAAAAAAACCCTCCTCCTTTCATACAATAACGTGATCCTTTTACTATCTCACTTGGTGAGAGGTTAGTTTATGAGAATAGAGGTCTTGGGTTCAAGTCTCCTTCTCAAGTTTCTTTTGTAAAAACTTTTTGTTAAAAGGGATGGAATTTTTTTATAAAAAAAGTCGCACCTCATCCCGTTCCCATAACTATTCGGCATCTACAACTCAGATTTTTCAAAAGGCATAACGTCTTCATCCGGAAGCCGTTTTTCGAGCCATTTTTTTTGAAATGGCCTGATTTTTCAAGATATTTCCATTGGAATAGTTAGTTTTAGCTTTTCTTAGTTTCAGGTTTTTTTTTAAATGGAAAGTGTATGTCCGATTATTCTTAACAACACCAATTATTTCCAATGGCTACCTCACATGGTAGATATACTTAGAAGTAAAGGGCTTTATAGAATAGCCACAAGACAAGAAACTAAACCTTCTGATGATGATAAAGATGCTAAATGGGAAAATAAACAAGATCAAGCAAGAGGGTTGATAGGAATGTCCATTGCTTAAGATCTTCGATTTCATATCCTTGACATTGACACCCCTGATGAAGCCCTAGAAAAGCTAAAAATTGTTTTTGGAATTCAAAATCAAATCAAGGCCCAACAGCTTGAAAATGAGTTGTTTGCTTTGGACCCCAATAATTTCTCCTCCATTGAAGATTTTTTGTCCAAATTTAAGACCCTCAGAATTCTTTTATAAGGTTGTAAGATCAAAAATGACGATGGTAGCCTCATCTATTTCATTCTTGCTAAGCTTGGCCCTGCATACTCTGTATTTGTTTCCACCTTCCATTCCACTAGAGAAGCCATCATTTCTTCAGGAACCACCTACAAGAATCCCTCTTTTGATTCCTTTTGCAATTCTTTCATAAGATAACAAGAAAAAAATTTATACCTTGTTCTTATCAATCCTGGAAATGCTTCTAAGAAAGCCTTAGCAGCCCAACAAAAACCATATCAAAAGAATCCCAAGAAGTAGTATCCTAAAAAATATGGTCCTAAACCAAACAAGGGCCCTAAGCAATTTCAGCCGCAAACTGAAAAATCAAATCACCAAAATAATAAGGCAAATCAAAACAAATGGAAGTAGACAGATAGACATTACAACTTTTGCAATCAGGATGGCCATATAGAGTCCAAATGTTTTAAGAATATGGAAGCCTTAGAAGCAGCAATGAAGAAGCACAACATCAATTTGGAGCACTCTTCACTTTCATCTTCAGGCATGGCACTTTCTACTTATGGTTGTCAAGCATCAAGATCTAGTTATGCATTAAATGTATCTTCTTCTTCTCCTTCTCATGAGTGGCTCATTGATTCTGGAGCTTCTTACCACATGGATAAAAAAAATCCCTGTTTTCTTCTTTAAATGATTGTAACACCAAACATATTTATGTTGGTGATGATAGATCTCTTAGTGTTGTAGGATCTGCAACCATTCATCTAGATAATGGTCAGTTTAATGATGTACTATGTGTTCCTAAATTTTCATGCAACCTTCTATCTGTTTATCAGATAACTCATTCAGGTGAAGGGAAAATAGTAGAATTCTCACCTCATGATGTTGTAATCAAGGACCTCAAAGATCCTAAACATATTTAGCTACTGGCATTGCTCATGATTTCACAAGGTTGTATAAGTTTGACAACTATGGGTCATCATGTCTTCCCTTTATTTTTGTTGCTCATAATGATGATGTGAGCAAACTTTGGCATGAGCGATTTTGTCACTCAAAATATCAATCTCTTCACACTCTATGTAAGGAAAATATGGTGACAGAACTTCCTATGGTATATTGCCGAGATGGTGTTTTCTTTGGATGTGTACTCAGAAAACATCATCGGGATAGTTTTGACAAACGTTCCTCTTGGCACGCTTCAACCCCTTTGCAGCTTATGCACAGTGATTTATGTGGTCCACTTCATGTTGTTTCTTTCTCTGGTTGCAAGTACTTCTTAACTTTCATTGATGATTTTTCCAAACGCCCTTGGGTATATTTCTTAAAACTCAAGAGTGAATTTTTTAACATGTTCTTGGCCTTTAAATCCTTTGTTGAGAAACAATCTGGACATCAAATTCTTAAGTTAAGATCAGACAATGGCAGAGAATATGTTAAAAAAAATTTATTAACTTCTGCACTGAGCATGGCATTCAATTGCAACATACTGTTCCATATAATCCACAACAAAATGGTGTAGTTGAAAGGAAGAATTGCACCTTAAAAGAAATGGCTAATTGTATGCTTCAATCTAAAGGACTTGGTCTCAATTTTTGGGCAAAAGCCATTAACTATGCAAATTACATAGTAAATTGCACTCCTACTAAGGTTTTAAAGAATACAACTCCAGAAGAAGCTTGGAGCTCAATCAAACAAGATATAAGTCACTTTCGTGTTTTGGGCCCATATTCCAGATGTGAAAGCCTTAGAAACTAAGAGTGAAAAATGTATTTTTTTTGGATATTCTGAAGATGTCAAACGATATAGACTTCTTCAACCAAAATCCAAAAATATAATCATTAGAAGAGATGTAAAGTTTGATGAAAATATATCGTCCTATGAGCCTAGTTTGGTGGGTGTGCCACCTTTGGCCTACGAGCCTGATTCGGCATATGTGCCACCTCTCTCTCTCTCTCTTCTATTTTTAATAGCATTCCTTCTAGTTTAGATGATGAAAACAAGTATGGCAATCCTCCTCCACCTCTTGAAATTTTTCCTTATACTCCACCGCTTCCAAGATTGTTCCGCTTTACTCGGGATGCAGCAGGTTCTCTTGCAGGTGACCCTGCCGATCGACGACGTACACGTTCTCAGTTTGAAAGAGCTTCTTCCTTATTGGCTCAAGTTCCAGAAAATACTGATCCAAAAACCTTTGAAGAGGCCTCTGATCATCCAGCTTGGGATGAATCTATGAATGAAGAATATAATTCCTTATTGGCGAATGATACTTGGGATCTTGTTCCTCTTCCAAAAGGAAGAAAAATTGTTAGATGCAGATGGGTTTACAAAAAAAAGTTTGGACTAGATGGAAAAGTGGATAGACATAAAGCTCGTCTTGTCGCTAAAGGATTTTCACAAGTTGAAGGCATTGACTGTACTAAAACCTTCTCTCCTATTTCCAAAATGAATTCTATCCGCCTTGTTCTTTCCCTTTCTGCTTCCTTTCAATGGGAAGTCCATTAGATGGATGTTAAATCTGCCTTCTTACATGGAGATTTACATGAAGAAATCTACATGGAACAACCCCTTGGCTTTATCCAAAATGACTCTAGCCTTGTTTGTCACCTTAGGAAGTCTCTCTATGGTCTCAAACAAGCTCCTCAAGCTTGGTATGCCAAAATGGATAGATTTCTATTATATAATGGCTTTTCTAGGTGTCATTCTAACAACACTGTCTACACCAAGAAAGTGGGTAAGTCCTTCACCATCCTTGTTCTTTATGTTGATGATCTTATCCTTACTGGTAGTGATCCAAACCATATAAACCATATGAAGTCTAGCCTCAAAAAGAAGTTTGAAATGACAGACTTAGGACACTTGCATTATTTCCTTGGTCTTCAAGTCTTGCAATCCAAGGAAGGCATTACCCTCTCTCAGTCCAAGTATGCCTATGATCTTCTACCCACTTTCACATGGAAGACTGTAAGCCAGCTCCTTCTCCCTTTCAGTCTGGAGTCAAGCTTTCAGTCACTTGTACTACCCCTGAAGTTGATGCTACCTTATATCGTCAACTTTTTGGTAAAATTCTGTATCTAACCGACACCCGTCCTGACCTTTCCTTTTCCGTTGGCCTTGTCGCTCGATTTATGCAACAACCTCATGAAAGTCACTAGAAAGCCACTAAAAGAATACTTTGATATATTCGAGGTACAGTTTAGTTCGGGATTCATTATAGTGCAAGAGCATCTCCATTGTTGATTGGTTTCATTGATTCTGATTGGGCTAGTGACCCTGATGATCGAAAGTCTACCGCGGGATATGTATTCACTCTTGGTTCAGGACCTATTACTTGGTCTTGTAAGAATAAAAGTGCCATCTCTCTTTCTTCAACAAAAGCAGAGTATCGTGGTGCAGTTGAATCCAGCAAGGAAGCCATGTGGCTTCGTCAAATCCTATCTGAATTTGTTCTTCATCAGCAACATCCAACTGCACTTTGGTGTGATAATCATAGTGCCATTAAGCTATGTAAAGATCCAGTTCAACATCAGCGTATGAAACACATTGAAATCCACATATACTTCATTATAAAGCTCATTCATGATCGTGTTCTTGAAGTGCAGTACTGTCCAACTAATGATCAAGTAGCCGATATCTTTACGAAGGCTCTCATAGAAGCAAAGTTTACCAAACTTCGATCCATGCTTGGAGTTCAGAAAAGTTGTCATTAAGGGGGGATAGGCTCTAATGCCTCCTTCCTTCTCCTATTGTGTCACTTTTGTAAATCCTTAAATCCTATCCCAATTTGTTCTTAAGGGGGGATGTTAGGATATTTCGACACATACGAAATAGGCTCCTTTTGTGTCACCTTTGTAAATCCTTCAATCCTATCCCAAGTTGTTCTTAAGGGGGGATGTTGGGATATTCCGACACATAGGAAATAATTAAGAATAACTTAATCTAGTGTAGAGTTAGGTAAAGTGTGTTTCTTTACCAAGTACATTTGTAACTTATTATCCGACGGTCACGATTTGTAGTGATCCGACGGTTATCTCTCATCTCAGTATTAATGACACTTGATCCGTGGCTTAACACCCGATTGGTCCATGATCTCTATTTGAAGAGCATGGAGGTTCATTTCTTCGGTAACCATTTATGAGAGAAACATATGTAACTCTTCTTTTTATATTAATAAATTGCCTGAAGTGGCCACGTTGGCTCAGGCCGTGGACTGTTACCCTCTTTGAGGGTTTTAACCACGTGATTACACTAGTGTACTAATTTGTGATCTGTTTGTGAGCGGTGACCTTTGGCTCTTTATCTAAGGAACTTACCCTGTAAATTCCTACATTTCTCTGGCATAAGAGGTTGATATTTCATATTGGAAACACTTTTGATTTATGCTTATACTTGTGATTTCAGATTAATTCCTAGAAACATAAATTAATATTTCAGATTAATGCCCAAAAATAGAAATTAATATTTCAGATTAATGCCTAGAAATAGAAATTAATACAAGACTAAGTTCATGAGGATTCATGTGAAAATATAAATACAAAAAATTGTTTAATGAGAGGACACTAGTTGCACATACAAATTATATCTACATTGAGAATCATGGTCAACAATAGTGGCCTAGGTTTATTGGAATAGTTCTTCTAACTAAACAAACTCATTTGTATCCAAACCAACCAATCTATATGTATTCACATATTGTGAGTGATATGGTAGTGGATTTAGAACAGGAAAGCACAATTTTGGTATTATTATTATTATTATTATTATTTTAATCAAATTGAAATTGAAATTATTTATATCAATTTGTTTGTTTCTTTTTATATATTACAATTGCTTGTTTCCTTGTTTTCTACGAAGTGTAGCGAACTTACTTATAAGTGCAGAGCACGAAGAACACACAGAGAACACAAAGTGAGCAACTCCCAACAACTCAACCAACATAAATCTAGCTAATGTGAATAATTAATTGATTTTCCAACATAAATATAGCTAATGTGAATAATAATTATCCAAATGTGTTGGGTTAATTGATTTGTAATTGTTTATTTATATAATTATTTAAAGTTTTTTCATGAGTGGACATTAAATTTTTATTTATACAATTATTTAAAAAATTTATGAGTAGACATTAAATATTATTTTGATCACTGACTAATTATATCTACCAACAGAATCATGGTAAAAGGTAGTGTTCGAGGTTTACTGGAATAGTTCTTCTAACTAAACAAACTCATTTGTATCCAAACCAACCAACCTATATTTATTCACATACTCTGAGTGATATGGGAGTGGATTTAGAATAGGAAAGCATGATTTTGGTATTAATTTTTTTATTTTAATCAAATTGAAATCAAAATTATTTATATCAATTTGTTTGTTTTTTATGGGAGTGTAATGAACTTAATTATAAGTGTAGAGCATGAAGAACACACAGAAAATGAAGAATACACAGAGAACAGAGAACACAAAGCCAACAACTCCCAGCAACTTAGCCAACATAAATCTAGCTAATGTGAATTATAATGATGTTGGGTTAATTGATTTGTAATTGTTTATTTATACAATTATTTAAAGTTTTTTATGAGTGGACACTGAATTTTTATTTATACAATTATTTAAAAAGTTTATGAGTAGACATTAAATATTATTTTGATCATTGATAGTTACACATCATACTGGGTTGTAGAATGCGTCTCTCAGCGCAAAAAAAGAAAATTAAATAATTAAGATAAATTTTCAATTTCTTTACTATATTTTAAATATTTTATAATTTATTTATACATCATTTTAAATTCATATATTTTTTTGAAATTCCAAACTTAGTATTTCCAATATAAATTTTGATTTTGAAATTTTTTAATAAAAAGAAAACTTAACTTATATCCCAAAAAACCAACCAAAATTTCATACCATTGCACCATATTCAAGCGAATAAGCGATGGTATTACAAATATAATAATGCATTGTTGTCGCCCATAGTTGTTGATGGACCATTTTTCACAAATTTGATTTGATTTGAATGATGGAGACAATATAAATTTTGTAATTCTTATTTGATTTATATGGAATATAGCCTCATGCAAGCATGCAAGAAGCTATGATGGCAGTCATGGGTCGCAAAGCGCGACTAAAGAAGACTAAGAAAAAGGATAAAAAAGAAGAGGCAAACATTATTGCCATGTTTAAAGATGTCCAGGTTGTAGTCGAGGAACTGAGATGTCTAGAAGAAAACAAATATTCCCTAGATTTGAATTTCATTCAGCATGCAATGGATGAAACTAAAAGCTAGGGAATCTTTGCCTTTTTCTATACATCTCAGTTCCTCAGCTACGGCCTGAACATATTTAAACATGGCAACAATGTTTGCCTCTTCTTTTTTATCCTTTTACTTAGTCTTCTTTAGTCGTGATTTGTGACCCATGACTGTTGTCATAAATGCTTGCATGAGGCTATCTTCCATATCGCCCCAAAAAAGAAAATATAATTTTTAATATGTGCCCCCGTAAGGTACAATCTTCTCCAAAAACTTGTCATGCTCTCATGCACCGAATACGTAGCTTGAAAGTTTGGCTATGCGTTAATAACGTGGCCGTTATTGACATGCAATGACTGCTAACACACTTGACATGTAAGGGAACCGCGTTAGTGTTGTAACGCTAAAAAATTCAAAGAAAACCTGCGTACATGCGATGCACATAAGTTTAATGCTCTTAATGCAGCTGTTGTTGCCGTTCACCAACATTATAATGCCCTATATACCACTAAACGATGTGTTATAGCTCAAATCAAGAGAAAAATATTTCTCTTCTCTTGCTCACAGATTCATGTTAATCCATTCTCTCTCTCAGCTCTAATATTTATGACCTTAGCTCTCCCTTGGATCTTTAAATTAGCTCTGGTACCAATCTGTTGGAAAGGAAGAGATGAGAAACACAAAAAATTCACAAACAAACCATATGAGTTGTGGCTCTTCTCTATTGATCACACAAACTTGATTGAGATTCAATCTCTTAATACAATGAACCTGATGAAGGGTTTTATCCTGACTTGCTTGACATGAACACACTTACCAAACTTATCTATCACATAACTTCGAATTACGTAACACTTACTTAACTGAAACTCTAATGCACTTACCAAATTCATCTATCACACAACTCAACTTACTCAACGCTTAATTAACTGACTATGTAACTCTTCATGCGAGAGTAATTAGCTTACTTTAAAACTCCCCCTTAATTACGATCGTATGACTCAACGTAACTCAAACATCACTTAATTATGACTTCTAGGCTTACAATAGAAATTGAATCAATTATCACTCAAACATGCCTGCTGGTCTATGTCTCAGCTAGGCTTACAATGACTCGAAACTATTACATTTTTTCATTTTCTTTTTCTCTGCTTCCAAATTATATATCCTCAAAATTGCTTCATTATTTGTTGCACTTTCTTGTTGTAGGTTTTCTTCACTTGTTTTTGCTGCAATTTTTCTTTGACTTGTCTTGAATTTGTGCTGAAAAAAAATCTGATCTTGTTTTCTACAACTTCATCTTCAAATATTTGTTCAACCATGGAATGCTGCCACAACATTGCATCTTCAAACTGTCTTCTTTTCTCTACTCCTTGCGCTTCATATTCCTGAATTTATTTCTGCCATATTTCTTTATAGCATAATCTTTTCCCTTTACATTCATCATCAAGTACTGTTGATTTAGTCCTGTAATCTACACTCGCAAGATCATTATTCACCATTTCATTCAATTATTTTATTCCAGTTTCTTCTTTAAGACTCACATCAATTAGTTGAATTGTTTTATGAATCCATTCTTCAATGAACTTCAAATCTGCATCAAACTTATTAACAACCTTATTTTCAACTTCTTTTCCCATGCTATTTTGAGTACCTGCATATTAAAAAACAATTTTAAAAACATCATTATTATGCTCTTCAGTGAGAGCTTCCTTCTCTACCTCTTCCTTATATGCCTTCTTTTCCACTGTTTTACAAACCTTTTCTGCTGCAAACATGTTGTCTTCCACTTGGCTTCCAAACACAAGTGGGTTTCTCTCACCAAATAACAACATATCAAGATGTTATTTTTTGTTGGGTATGTGTTATATTCTTTCCACGATTGGCCCCACGCGCTGTATGTTGCGTCGGGCGTAGTTGGGGGGTCACGACGGTACATGTTAGCCCCTTCATTCAAATTTTTGGGCATTAGCCCCTCCTGAACCTTTCAAAGTTCCTACAGTGGCCTAAGAGACCCTTTTTCCGCTTATCGTTGCCCTCCTCCACACTCAGATTTCGTAATCGAAGGCCGAAAGGTTCGCTTTTGAAAGATTTGAATCCGAGCCCTTTTGGGCTTAGCCACCTACAGCCAGACTTTCACGTGACCCGGGCGCATAACCCTGTGCCAGATCAAAAGGAGCTCATCGTTTAAATGCCATCGGGTGCATTCTTCGTCGTCCGATCCGATCATAAATCAACGGTTCATAATATTCCCGCCATGGTGGGCCCCGCGCCCGCGCACATTGCCAAAACCGTCCAGTTTATTCCGCACCACCTTTGCTGGGCAGGCGATATTCCTCCTTCGGCCAGCAATTCCATACGCTGATCTCCGCATGTCCCAGGCCACTGTTTCAAAACCACTCCATTTCGCGCGTTATCCTTCGGTCGTGGACGTGCAGCGAAATCGACGTGAGCCGTCCGATCTTGGGCGTTCGATCCAACGGCTCGTGATCTCCAGAGTTGCGCGGCCTTTAGCTCCCATCCACCTCACCCCTGGCCCACCTCCTCATGGCTTCTGGACGCGTTTTCACCGTTGATTCCCCCCAAAGATCGAACAGTCTGTATTTAAACCTCGCCATGTCATCGACCCTGTGTCTCCAGGTCACTCGTCCATGTGCTCCCGTCGTAGATGTGTCAGTCTCTCGTCTACATCCCTGTCAAAAGGTCAAAGTCCATTGCCTGTGTTAATTTTTGCGTATCCTTCCAACCTTCACCCAGAGTATTTCTCCGCCATTGATATGTGTTTTCCGCCACCCTGCATCATCTCACCACTTCGCCCAGTCTGCATCACCATCTCCATGGTCATCACCGCATTCGCCCCCCCGTTTCTGGTTTTCTTCAACAAGTTTGTGGTTTTGCAGGTTTGCCTCAGCGGAGAATTATCATGATTCATCGCCTCCATTACAGAAGCCAAGAATGCATGACAGGACTGTGTTTCAGGACCAGAATTTATGAAAGAGATCTGGGAGCTGCTATGATATGACCACTATTAAAGAAAGCAAGGATTTAAATCTATCAAACCCTCCAAGGTCATTCAAATGCACAGGTTGAGCAGATGAAGAATTAATGACACAGGTAGAGAATATCAGTGAAGAGCAGGGGATTAAAGAAATGTATTTAAGGATTTTGGGGCTTTTACATACCCTTTTGGAGGCAAAGTACCAGATTGAAGACCTTGCAGATCACTAGAAAGATCTTTTCACAGAAAATCATGCCCTCAAGGTTTACTTCAGCCAAATTCTCTTCAGGAAAGTACAGAATGTTACATATTTTATTCTTCATGTCTTATCCTTGGAGAAATTTGCACCTACAGCATTTACTTCATGAAGCTGGCCTCAGAGTACCTATAGCTCAGCATATTAATTAAGCAACAAGGGCGCAAATGTTCCCACCATTTTGTTCAAGTTAAGAAAATTAAATGTTTCACCTACTTCTTTATTTACTTTCTCTGATCCTTCCTCTATAAAGAGGGAGGAAAAAGGCATTGTAAGGGTTCCATATTTCTATCAGAGAATTGTGCAGTGAAAGGCATTTTTTGTATACATTTTGTAAAGCTTTTGTATTAAGGCTCAGAGCCCGTAGGGTCTCGGTGAGGAGGAGTTCTATCTGTAATGAGGATTCTGGTCTTTGTCATTCCACTGTATGTAACTTTCTCTTATGTGTTTAATATAACATTTCATTTCATCCACTGTCTTGTATCATGTTTTGGAATGCGAGTGGCTCACTGGTTTGGTAAGGATTCGTCCTAACTGATGCCCATACCTAAAATCAGTCAAGCGTTTTAAATAGGCTCATGCATGATATACTGTTCCATATTCATTTTATCCATATTTCTGCTATATTAGTTGCTTTGGGAGGGTGCTTTTAAAACACCATTGTCATGTATGGATTCTTAGATTGATAAGCCTATATATGGTTATGTTGTGTATCTGGGTATCAGCCCAATGTTGACTAGTATCTTCTTAACTTTTCTTTCACCGCATTCACTTTCCAATATTTGATTTATGTGGCATATTATTTGAATCGGCCCTCTTTAAATTAAATTGTCTCTTAACTGTCTAATGCTTTTGTGTTGGAGCTTTGCATCTTGTCTTTGCAATATTACATCCCCTGTGGCAGTTTCTATAAGTTTTGGTTCCATTTAAATCAATTTCCTTGTTTTACAAGAGATAGCAGGAGAGCTTTTGGATTGACACCCCAGCTTTATTACATGCTCCTTGCTATGCTAAGATTTCCTAGGCACTGGTCTATGGCAACTCTAGACTGTCTCTAGGAGAGACAATAATTGTCGACAACATCTTTCTAGTGTCATTGCCGGGGACGAATTTAAGAATATCAGTTTCCCTGGGCCTCGACAATATTTATTCACTCTCTAATCAGGTGAGCACAAAGAGTTGAAGAGTTTCATATCTCTCACCTTGGCGACTCCACACTGTTATTTATTTGATAAATCTATTGGTAGTCCTGGCTCCTCGAAAGCCACATTTAAGGTCAGATACGTCCAAATCGAAGATACCCTCTGTGTCTGACCCAGAGAAGATTATACACAGAAGAGGTTGGAAAGAAAATAACTCAGCCCGTGCTGAAATCCTTGAGCTTTCCACAAAATATTATCTATCCTCTTCTTCTCAAGAAATTCCAGTAGAAAATCCCGATTCCACTGAAGAAAATCCTGAATATTACTCAGATAGCCCACCCAGGGGAAGTGCTAGAACCAAAGAAAACTTTTGTCCTACCCCTGAGACCGAAGAAGTTAAAGAAGTTACAAAAGTAGCCCCTGTTAATCTTGAACTGTTCCCATCTACACCTCAGCCTGTTGTACAGTATATTCCCATTGTTATTCATACTCCACTTCCTCCTCCACCTCTTCCTCCATTTGTACATCAGATTGTTGCACAACCCCCACCTCCTCCAATGGAAAATTTTCCTGCCTTCTTGCTGAATAAATATGCTCCCCTGGCATTACCTCAAGTGTTAAATGATATGCCATAGGATTATCTGAAGATATTGCCCAGATTCATTGGAGAAAACGAAATTGATGCTCAGAAACATCTTGAGACTTTCTTCTCTTTTGCAGAAAACTTTAATGTTGAACATCTGGATGTAGTCTTAAGACTATTTGTGCAATCTTTGGACGGTGAAGCCAGAAAATGGTTCAAGACATTTGGAAACTGTTCCATAAACACTTGGGATGATATGGAAAATAATTTTCTTAGAAAGTGGGGAGAAAATAAAGATCATGGACAGTGTCTTACGGAGTTTAATACACTCAAGAAGAAACATAATGAAGGGGTGTCAGAGTTTATTAAGAGATTCAATAAGTTATATCTAAACCTCCCTGCAGATATGAAGCCTCATCAGAATGCTGCCAAAGTTGTTTTCATAGCAGCTTTTGACTCAGATTTTGGTTTCTCTCTCAGGGAAAGAAAGCCTGCACTCTAGATGATGCTCAGTCAGATGCACTTGAATTGGAAGCAAACTTTGCTTTCACTGGAAAATTAAGAGGGAAATCTGAACAGGATACTAGAAGAAGGGGAAAGAGGAAGTATCTACTTCCAACCAGGACAAAGATTCAGATAAAATGGAGGAGATAAGCAAGATGATAAAAAATATGGTCAAGCTAGAACTGGAGGCCAATAATGTAGCCCCCAAGAATTTTTATAATGCTCCAAATAGAGGTTACAATCCTCAGTATAGAAAGCCACCCCTGCAAATATTGCCCAGAGAAGCAAAGGAGCAACAGGATCAAGTGCCACACCCATTATACTTGGAAGGCCCAGTAGATGACTCCACTGAAGATGCTACCTATGAACTGCAAGATGCAAATCTTGCCTTTTCAAACAATGATGAAATAGAATGCCCATTGCAAGAAGGAGAAGAAGAGATCAGAGACACGGAAGATGCAGAAATTGATCACTATTGCAAGCAGTTTAATGATTTCATGCAAGCACATTTCAATAGGAGATATGATCTCAGATCCTCCAGAAAGAGAACTCGAACTCAAGAACATGAAGAGGAGCCACTTCAAAAGGAAGGATCCGCTCAAAAGGAGTCAACAATGAAGAAAGTCACAGATAAAGGTAAGAGTCCTCTAAACAAACCTTTGTAGTCTAATGATCAAATTCCTTCTTCCTCAAAAGTATTCACTCCTCCTAATGCTGAGTCTGTGCCAAAAGAAGTTAAACCTTCAGCTGAAAATAAAGATTCAAAAGAAGTTGTAATAAAAAAGTTCCCTCCTGCTTTTAATTTGCAAAAAGAACTTGAGAAAGAAAAAATCCCAGTCCCTTTGACTGAACTGTTAAAACAACCTGCATATCAATCTCAAGTTACTTCTTTATTACTTCCTCCTGAAGCACCAATAATCCCAGACAGTCTTTATCTTCAAGAAGAAAGACGCATGGTAGTTTTTGGCCCACATGTCGAGGAGATAGACCCCTCTACTCCTCCTTTCTATGTGTATCTAGTTATTCATGACCTGCTGTTACACAATTGTATGTTAGATTCTGGGCTTCCCATAAACTTATACCTTTGTCAGTCATGGAGCAACTAGGTTTGCAAATCACACGCCCATATAAAGATCTATAATAATTTGATTCCAAAAGAGTTAAATGCTTGGGGATGATTAAAGATTTAGTGGTCAATCTAGCCCAAATTCCAGCAAAAAGCGTAGTGATGGACATTGTGGTGGATGATATCCCAGCTCGCTTTGGCATGCTGCTGTCAAGGTCCTGGGGAACAAAAATTGGTGGGTCACTCAAGATGGATTTAACATATGCCACTATCCCAGTTTTTGGTGGCCAGGAGAGGAGGTTGTACAGAGAAACCAGATTTGTCAAAATGGTTACAAAAGCTGAAAACTCAGAAAATTCACCAGTCTACAGCAAGGATCAGGATTTCTCATGTTTGATGTTGGAAGAAGATCAAAATTTTGCTCATGAACCTTCCTTCTGTCAAATTAAGACTGAACAACCTTTAGAAAGTCATGAAGCAGGAGTATGGACTCTACATTTTGATGGAGAAAATTCAAGAGAAGGTAATGGGGTTGGAGTACTATTAATCTCCCCTACAGGAAAATGGGTGCCACTGTCTTTTAAATTGGAATATGAGGCTAATAATAATGTGGTTGAATATGAAGCGCTACTATTGGGATTGCAGACAGCCAAGAGCATGGGTATACAGATTTTAAAAGTTCTGGGAGATTCTGAGCTGGTGGTCAGACAGATCAGAAATCAATGTCAAACCAAGCACCCTCGGTTGAGGGCATACAGGAATGAAGTGTGGGACATGGTGGAGAATTTCTTCTCAGCATTCAATATTCATTTCATGCCCCGGGAGAAAAATAGAATGTCGGATTCTCTAGATGTGGCTGCTAGTACATTTCGGCCTCCTCAGAACCCTCTCTTGAGGTATGAAATTGAGGTACGTTATAGGCCATCAATCCCAGATAATATTAAGCACTGGCAGGTATTTGAAGATGATGAACAGATGAAGAAATTTCTGGAGACAGTGGGAGAATTCTCCAATATGGAGATTGATGATTGTGAAGAAGATGAGGCTGAAGATCCTTTATAAAATAAATGGGAGGAGAAAATGGCAGGAAGTAAAGTGTTGCAGCTGAAAGGGAATGTCATACCTAGAGGGTTGGTGCCTCTAGAAAGATTATTTGACAAAAATGATGTTCCATTGCAGCATAATAAAGTAGTAGAATAAAATCAAATGGAAGATCTGAATCTGGGTACCAATGTTGAGCCTAAAATTGAAAAGCTATCTAAGAAGGTCCCAGAAGAATATAAGGAAAAATACCTGAAATTATTTCAATCATACAAAGATGTGTTTGCATGGTCTTGTCAGGACCTGAAAACTTTTGATATCAATATAATGTAGCATAAAATTCCTCTGAGGGAAGATGCAAGACCTTACAAGCAGAAGCTCAGATAGATAAATCCTCTGCTACATCCCTCCATTGAAAAAGAAATCAAGAAGCTGCTAAGGGCCAAAATAATTGTACCACTAAGGTACTCTAAATGGATGGCAAATCTAGTCCCTGTTCGAAAGAAAAATGGAGAAATAAGGCTATGTGTGGATTTCAGGAATTTAAATAGAACATCTTTAAAGGATAATTATCCACTGCCTAAGATGGACCACATCCTGCAGAAAGTAGTGGGAGCATCTAGAATGTCAATGATGGATGGTTTTTCTGGTTATAATCAGGTAGCTGTGTTTCCAGAGGATCAGAAGAAGACTGCTTTCACTACACCATGGGGCACATTTATGTATGCCAGGATGCCTTTTGGGTTGATTAATGCAGGGGCTACCTTTCAGAGGGCTATGGACATTGCTTTTGTGGGTGAGCAGGGCAAAATTTTGGTGGTATATCTTGATGATATAACAGTGTTTTCAAAAAGTGACAATGAGCACATTGAGCATTTACTAAGAACTTTTGAAAAATGCAGAAGGTATGGTCTTTCTCTTAATCCACAAAAGTCTTTATTTGCATTAGAGGAAGGAAAAATTTTGGGACATATTGTAACTAAGGATGGGGTAAGGATAGACCCTAAAAGAGTGGAGTTTATAAATAGCATTCCTCTTCCCAGAAACAAAAAATAAGTGCAAGTATTTTTAGGCTGCATAAACTTTCTGAGAAGGTTTATTCCTAACTATGTTGAGATAGTTAGGCATATAACAGATATGCTAAAGAAGAACAATGAAGTAAAATGGTCTCAGGAATCCAGAGAGGCCTTTGCTAGAATTAAAGTTGCATTTGTTGAAGCCCCTGTGCTGGCTGGACCTAATTATACTAGACCATTTATGATATTTTCTTTTGCTTCACCTCATACAGTAGCTGGAGTTTTGTTGTAGAAAAATGAAGATGGATATGAGTAGCCTATTGCCTTTTTCAGCCAGGTGCTTCATGATGCTGAATTGAAATACAATATATTAGAGAAGCAGGCATATGCCCTAGTAAAGTCCCTCAAAGCCTTCAGAATGTATGTTCTGCAGTCTCACATTACTGCATATGTCCCTACAGCAGCTGTCAAAGATATTCTCATTCAGGGAGATAGTGAAGGGAAGAGAGGGAGATGGATTGCAAAAATACAGGAATATGATCTGGACATCAGACCTACTAAACTAATTAAAGGACAGGGGCTAGCCAAGATTTTATCTGAATCAAATTATCAGGCTTTAGGCATAAATTTGTCCATGGTAGCAAACGAAGAGTCTGAAAACGAAAAAGAGCAGCAAGAGCTGGAGATGGCTACTCAGAAAGCACATATAAAATATCTTACTAGTCCTTGGTATAAAGAAATAGTTGAATACCTTTTGACACTCAGCTGTCCACCCAGCTGTGATAAAGCAAAATACAGGGCTTTGAGATTAAAATCACAAAACTACATAGTTTCTAATGGCCAATTATATTGGAGAGACCCTTCAGGCATCCTATTGTTGTGCCTCACAGAGGATGAAGTAGAAAGCATAATGGTGGAGTTTCATGAAGGAATCTGTGGAGGACACTATAGCTGGAGAGTCATAGCTCATAAAATACTGAAAGCTGGTTTCTACTGGCCTAAATTATTTGGAGATGCTTATACTTGGGTTAGAGCATGTGATAAGTGTAAGAAATTTGCTGAAAGGCAGAAATTGGTAGCTCTGCCCTTGATTCCAGTTCATGTGAATGAGCCATTTCAACAATGGGGAATAGATTTTATTGGAGAAATACATCCCCCATCAAGTGGGCAACATAAATGGATATTGACAGCCACAAATTATTTTACAAAATGGGTGGAAGCCATACCTGCAAGGAATGCCACTGACACTGTCATCATAAAATTCATGGAAGAGAACATCATTTCCAGGTTTGGCTGCCCTGCCAGAATAGTCACTGATAATGCACAGGCCTTCAAATCTGCAAAATTTGTAAATTTCTGCCTACAATATAATATTTCCCTTAATCATTCCACAGCTTACTATCCGCAGGGAAACGGTTTGGTAGAATCTTCCAACAAAACCCTAGTGAGGGCCCTGAAAAAGACTATAAATGAAAATCAGAAGAATTGGGATTCCCAATTGAAATTTTCTCTGTGGGCTAATAGAATCACCAATAAGAGAGCAACTGGGAAATCTCCATACGAATTTGTATATGGACGAGCAGCTGTGTTTCCCATGCAGCTGGCTTTGCCAGTGGCACGTTTCATGCAGGAAAGTCAGGAAGAACCAGATGATATGGTCAGGAGAATCAATCAACTGGTAGAACTGGAGGAAATATGAGGCCAAGTGAGTCAGAGATTAGCTGAATATCAAGAGAAAATGAAATACATATTTGATCATCATGCCAAAGATAGAAAATTTCAGATTGGTGACCTGGTGCTTAGATGGGATGTCCGGAGGGCTGAAAAACGAAAGCACGGCAAATTTGACCCCCTCTGGTTTGGTGCCTTCAAAATTGTGGAACAGGAGGAAATAACACATTTATATTGGAGGATTTACAGGGTGACATGCCTGATGCCCCTATAAATGGCCAATTTCTAAAGCCCTACTTCCAATTCTGACCCAGGTAGAGCAAGCCTAATTTACCATATTGTATATAAGTTTTGTTTCGATTTTGTTTTGATCTAGGAGGACATGCTGATGAACTATAAAGTAAAGTGCAGAGGGGCTGAGGAACAGAGTTTACATAAATGATAAATAGATGGTCTGCAAGTTCTTGACACATCCACGGAGGAACATGTCGTCCCCAGATGGAGCCGATGTTGTACATGTTAGCCCCTTCATTCAAATTTTTGGTCATTAGCCCCTCCTGAACCTTTCAAAGTTCCTACAGTGGCCTAAAAGACCCTTTTTCCGCTTATCGTTGCCCTCCTCCGCACCCAGATTTCATGATCGAAGGCCGAAAGGTTCGCTTTTGAAAGATTTGAATCCGAGCCCTTTTGGGCTTAGCCTCCTACAGCCAGACTTTCATGTGACCCGGGCGCATAACCCTGTGCCAGATCAAAAGGAGCTCATCATTTAAATGCCATCGGGTGCATTCTCCGTCGTCCGCTCCAATCATAAATCGACGGTTCATAATATTCCCGCCATGGTGGACCCTACGCCCGCGCACATTGCCAAAACTATCCAGTTCATTCCGCACCACCTTTGCTGGGCAGGTGGTATTCCTCCTTCGGCCAACGATTCCATATGCTGATCGCCACGTGTCCCAGGCCACTGTTTCAAAACCACTCCATTTCACGCGTTATCCTTCGGTCGTGGACGTGCAGCGAAATCGACGTGAGCCGTCCGATCTTAGGCGTTCGATCCAATGGCTCGTGATCTCCAGAGTTGCGCGGCCTTTAGCTCCCATCCACCTCACCCCTGGCCCACCTCCTCATGGCTTCTGGACGTGTTTTCACGGTCGATTTCCCCCAAAGATCGAACAGTCTGTATTTAAACCTCGCCATGTCATCGACCCTGTGTCTCCACGTCACTCGTCCACATGCTCCCGTCGTAGATGTGTCAGTCTCTCATCTACATCCCTGTCAAAAGGTCAAAGTCCATTGCCTGTGTTAATTTTCGCATATCCTTCCAACCTTCACCCAGAGTATTTCTCCGCCATTGATATGCGTTTTCCACCACCCTGCATCATCTCACCACTCTGCCTAGTCTACATCACCATCTCCATGGTCATCACCGCATTCGCCCCCCCGTTTCTGGTTTTCTTTAACAAGTTTGTGGTTTTGCAGGTTTGCCTCGGCGGAGAATTATCATGATTCATCGCCTCCATTACAGAAGCCAAGAATGCATGACAGGACTGCATTTCAGGACCAAAATTTATGAAAGAGATCCGGGAGCCGCTATGATATGACCACTATTAAAGAAAGCAAGGGTTTAAATCCATCAAACCCTCCAAGGTCATTCAAATGCACAGGTTGAGCAGATGAAGAATTAATGGCGTAGGTAGAGAATATCAGTGAAGAGTAGTGGATTAAAGAAATGTATTTAAGGATTTTGGGGCTTTTACATACCCTTTTGGAGGCAAAGTACCAGATCGAATACCTTGCAAATCACTAGAAAGATATTTTCACAGAAAATCATGCCCTCAAGGTTTACTTCAACCAAATTCTCTTCAGGAAAGTACAGAATGTTACTTATTTTATTCTTCATGTCTTATCCTTGGAGAAATTTACACCTACAGCATTTAATTCATGGAGCCGGCCTCAGAGTACCTATAGCTCAGCATATTAATTAAGTAACAAGGGCACGAATGTTCCCACCATTTTGTTCAAGTTAAGAAAATTAAATGTTTCACCTACTTCTTTATTTACTTTCTCTAATCCTTCTTCTATAAAGAGGGAGGAAAAAGACATTGTAAGGGTTCTAGATTTCTATCAGAGAATTGTGCAGTGAAAGGCATTTTTTGTATACATTTTGTAAAGCTTTTGTATTAAGGCTCAGAGCCCGTAGGGTCTCGGTGAGGATGAGTTCTATCTGTAATGAGGATTCTGGTCTTTGGCATTCCACAGTATGTAACTTTCTCTTATGTGTTTAATATAACATTTCATTTCATCCACTGTCTTGTATCATGTTTTGGAATGCGAGTGGCTCACTGGTTTGGTAAGGATTCATCCTAGCTGATGCCCATACCTAAAATCAGTCAAGCGTTTTAAATAGGCTCATGCATGATATACT